>PVIR01011153.1:0-47882 GCA_004026965.1 Petromus typicus
TTTTTTTTTAATGTAGAAAGGAAAGAAGCAGAATATTCTCCTTCTGTAAGAAATCATAGTGGCTTTCAGGGATCAAAGCAGCAGGCAAATCATTCTCTAGAGCTGGGGAAATGAAATGTGGACTTTGAATCTATAAAGTGGAACTGACAGAATTTCTTTCATGGCATCAAGGGCTGCCATGTGAGTTTCCCCATATGGAACCTCTGCCACACGTGCCACATGTGCCATACATGCCCTATGCAGCCACGCTAGTAGACATTTACTAGCATTGCCGTCCTCATACTAGCATATCACTGTTAATATGTCCATTTATCTCTGAGCTTATGTATTCACTCAACTTCCTTTGACATTAGGTTGAACATCTCTTCCCCTACTCAAGAAAAACACAAGGGCTTGTCTTCATATGTGCACATATCCCCAAATCATATGTAATTAAAACATAAAGAACAAATGTAGCTAAATTACTAATACCTCACTTTCCCTAAATACATGATAAAATACAATCCTTCACAATTTGTACAGAGAATCAAAGGACCTTCCAAACAAAAACAATAAAGTGTGCAAAAGTATAGAAGCAGGGAGGCATCAGGTAAACATGAGAAAATGATGATAAAAGTATTAGCTGGAGGCATATGGTAGCCCCAAGTACATGACCCCAACATGATGTTAGTGTCAGTTAGGGTTCAATTTATATTCAACCTCAGGTGTTCAAGTCAGAAAAGAATTTAAAATCAACAACTGAGATCTCATGGGGTTGTCAGTAATGCCCAGTGAGCAGGTTCTGCTCTACTCTTCTCTCAACAACTCCTGATGAACAAAGATCTGAGGCACCAACCATGGTATCTAAAACCTTCAGAGTTTTGCCACATTCAAGAAACCAGTACTGTCCCTGTTGCTCCACTGAAATTCCAGATACACACGGAGAACAATAGTGAATACCAAAATTTTGCTGCAGAAACCTCCTGGTCCCAGAAAAGGAGAAAATTTGGCACCTCCTAAAAATTGCACATCACCCACTGGCGGAACCTAATTCCAACCCAGAGACCTACCTGCAAAGGATCCTGGGACATGTAGGGTTTTTATTATTTATTATTATTATTATTATTATTATTTTAATTTTTTAATCTTTATTGGTACATTACATATATGCATCATGATTGCACTCCATAATGAGGATTTGTACCAGTATAAGACACAACTTAATGCTCATTTTTTCCCATAGCCCTCCCCACCCTACCGGCCCCCCATATACATAAAATTTGTTTCCTTACCTTTTTGTTACAATCTCATCATTTTCCTCCCTTCACCCTATTTTACTTTGAGCATTTTCTATTTCACAATATATAACATACAATTCTAGGACTCATTTACATCTTTATTTTCTCATACCAGAAAAAAGATGTGATATGTACCTATCTGTGCCCTATTTATTTCACTTATGAGGATATCCTCAAGGTATGTTGGGACATGTAGTTTTAATGTAGGTTTCAGCTTTTTATCTTTACCATTCGAAAGAAGGCAGAAGTTTAAACAAATGAAACTACAATATCCAGAGATGCTCTCACACTATTAAAGTGAGGAAGACAAAAGTGATAGTTTGGAAAATTTCACCTAGTGGTCATATGTATCATATTAAACAGTTTGAGTCAGAAAAACAAACATAATCAAATGAAAAGATAAACTAAATATTAATAAGAGATTTTATGGTAACACAAATATTAGTGCATATTTTTCTGCCTTAAAGATCTGTGTATGTTATTTTAGTAAAACTTCTTTATGACTGAGAAGAGCATTTAGCAGCAAGGCATAATAAAAAGGACCCCTCAGCTCCAGGCCGCCTATCATTGTCATCTAACACTGTGCTCTGCGGGATCTTGGAGTCATTGTTGGGATTTTTTGAATTAATTTGGCATTTCAAATAACAGCTTCAGTTTTAGGTCAAGTGATGGTTTATATTTCTATGGGGGTTTGTTCAATATGGTGCCTTGGGTCTGGGTATTGGCGAACTGTCACTGTAATTGTGCTTCTTATTTGACACAACTGCAGTATGTTCCTTCCTTAAAACCTTCTGAGCAGCTTTCAGAATCCCTGATTAGTTTAGGAAAAGAAAATAAGTTCCTTCATTGAAAGAAATAAGTGAAAATGGGCACATTAGCAGTGAGGCTTTGTGTGTCATTGTGAGAGGACAAAGTTTCCATCCCTTCAGCTGCCTCCTAAGCTTCTCTCCAGTGGACCATCAGAGCATGAGAAAGTTTGCGCCCAGCCCACACCGCCCCTGCTGAACCCCAGGCTGCTGCCCTTCAAAGCTCTATGGTCTTTGGGCTAGCTATTCAATGGCTCTAAATGTCAGTTTCATCTTCTTTAGAATGAGTATGACACAAAGTTTATATGTGGTTGAGGAGATTGATAAACACACAATATGTCCAATAACATAATTTTAATAAAAGTTATCCCCCCCACTCTCTATCTTTTTCTATTTAATCATGTGCTTAAGACTCACACTTGCCGTCTCTGTTTCTAGCACTCATGTGCTTATCTGGCACACAGTAGGTCCTCAAGAACTATTTTGGGGTAATTAATGCTCTCAGGGACAGACAGATGGACAGGTGGGTAGGTATATTGCTCAGGATAGCTATTCCTACCATGAGTCATTGTCCGCTGACCATCTGGACTGTGTCTACATCTCCATAGTACCAGTTGGCAGGTTTATAATGCAGTCGCTAAGCCATGCTGAGCAGGAGAGCAGCAGTCATTTTTGTTCTTGACTAAAACTGAACAAGACCCTCCCTTTCCTGCCATGGAAGACTTGACTTACATTTGAGGCCCCAGGAGTAATTGTCCTTTCCAAGGGGCTTATTTCACAGTCAATTATGCTGTGGCAGCCCCAGACATCCCATTTTAAACATGTATAGTATGTCCTTGAAGAGGCAAATCACTTCGACAGGATGCAGTTACTCAAAATATTAAATATCACTCAATCTCCAAAGCAACTTATCATATCAGCTAGCCCCTCCTGCTGCAAGAACTGCCTTTGTCAAAACACAAAATAGCCTAACTTTAATGTAGGCTTGGAGACGTGGTCAGACCTGAGGTGTCTGCAGTGCCGGACACCACCAGTTCACACTACCACATAAAAGGCTCGAAGTTCTTGGCCCCCAACAACTAAACAAGTATTTTAAACCTAACAGACATAGAGCTTGATTCTGGGCAAACTGCAAGGATTTGATTCTTACCCCATTTCTTTGCTGTGAGTCCCACTTTTGTATTTTGATGCCTCCAAGTGACTATTTAACCTGGTTGGCTAAGTGATGCCCAGCATCGTTAGTGACCACAGAACAGACACCAAGTTCTCCCCTTGGTTTCCAGCTCACTGTGTCCAAAGAGCTCTGAAAAATAGACTGTTAGAAGAGATTTTCTATCCCCTGAGAATGGAAATTATATGAGCCTTTGATCTTCCTTTTATTTTCAGTCTCTGAAGTAAATTTTATGCCTGTGGAAACTGTCAGACTATCTGGCCAGGGACATGAAGGGCTGCATCTGTCAATGAGCCTTGTCAGAGGGGAGAAAGAACTCTGCTGTCAAAGGTCATGTTTGTCCTCTACTACCCTGGGGTTTAGGAGAAAGCTGTCAAAACTCTGATTATTTCCCCTGTTTGCTGTAGTCTAATTTGAAAGCTTAGACAAATTCCTTTCTCAGCCTTGTTTTTCCTTCCTACTGAGTGGACAAATAGACTAGTAAGTGGCTTCTCCTCCCTCAGACAGAAACTTAAAGAAAGGTCTTTTCAGGGGTGAAGAGATTCTGAGTTCACCACAACACAGTATGATATCAAGGAACAGGAACAGACATACAGAACTGCCTGGAAATTAATACAACTGAATATATAATTGAACAGGAAAAAAAGTAATACCAGAAAGGACTATTTTGCAACTCTTAAAGAAAGGCAAAAGTGAGGACAGGTTTGGTGTAACTTAACAAAATATCATGGAAGTAGCAATTGTCCCACATAGGAGCTGGAAGCCTAAGGGGGAAAGTTGACACCATTAAAATAAAATAGAGAACTACAGAGTGTGGCCTCTTCAGACACTGGCTAAAGGGGTGCTGCTTAGCTGGAACTGATGTCTCTGAGGATAGTGATGCAGATGGTGCAACAAGTGAGAAGACTTCAACCTGCCCAACTCACTAAGGGGAGAGCCAATGAGACTGGTCCTGGCAGGAACATGAAGTCGAATAAAGCAAAAAGGAAACGCCTCCCTCCGTTACTGTTCCCAGTCTCCTTGGAGCTCCTCTCCTTGGCAGGAACAAGGAGGCAGTGGGAAAAGCTGAAAAGTGGTTGCAGGGGCTCAGCTGCAACATCCCAAGAGGAAGAGAAAGGGTTGGTGTAAAACAGGGAGATAATGCCTCAGCAACTGAAACAAAGGAGAAAACCATGTTGGGACTGGTGCTAAAAAGCCCGAAGTATAGAATAACTTAGAAGCAGTAGAAATGAGGAATGAGATATGAGCAAACATAACAGCTAAGGACTTGGAATTGTTGAGAAAAATTCAGGAAGGATTAAATATGATGTCAAATGTAAGATCAAAGTTGAAAAAGCCACAAAGGTAGTAAGCCAGGTAGGATAAAGCATAAAACACTGGGAGTATGGCCCTAAATTTAAAGTAAGTTCCAGCAGTTGCTCAGTGTGTGGCCTTGGGTAACGTACCTAAACTCTCCAGGCTTCATTGTCCGTATGTGCAAGGTGGGAGTAGCAATGCTATCAGTGTGGTGAACTATTGTAAAAGGTCCCTGAGATAATTTATAAGAGGGCTCAGCAGAGCATCTGCACAGAAAAAGCTCTATTTATAAAGTTTTAGAATCAATGTTTACATATTTTTCTCACTGGAGATGCACAGAAACTCATTTTCTTCCCAATGTCTACTTTTTCCTTCAAACACAATAGTGCATCTAATAGCTGGGTACATGTCTTTAGCCCTCAGCTATCAGTGTTCCTATAGCCAGGGCTCAAAGTCTAGGTCAGCAGAGTATTAAGACAAGTGATCTGTGCAGCTTTTGTGTAGAGCCTTCAAAGGGAACATACTTCTCTCCTGTTGCTGTCTTCTGCTGCCTGGAACACAGCAGTGAGATATCCTGGACCTTGTACATGTGGACAATACCCCACTGTGACAGACAGAGAAACACTGTGGAACATGCCTGTTCACATGACGAGATCAAATCACACAGCCATTACAACACTTCTGCCCTGGTATAAGAAAAACAAACTTCCATCAAGTTCACATCACTTTAATTTAGGGTGAACTGGACTTGATCCCTGCCCTCACATAGCTGCTGCAATAATGGAAAAAGGTAAGCCTTAGAGAGATGTGGCAGATAGGATGCTGTTGATTTCAAGAAAAAGAATGACCAAAATAAGATACCTGGATCTAAAGGTTTGTTTCACATAAAAAGAAATCAGGCAGACACAGTGTTCATTCAGTCAAACAGCAATGCCAAAACTGTTTCAGCTTCTCTGGGATGCTCCTGTGGTCCAAAGATGGCTGCCGAACTCTAAGCATCACATTCTCATGTATAAAATACATATAAATTAGGAAAAGGAAGAAAGGTACATCCCTTCCACCTTGGAAAAAAATATTTGACAAGCATCCCCAAGAGATATTTTTCTTAGGTTCTAATGATCAGCAACAAGGGCAGCCAGCTAAGCCAGAAACTGGTCTTTTCAACTGTTTAAGTTTTGAAAGGTAGAATCTTCTAGAAAGGAAGAAGTAAGCTGGCAATGCTGTTAAGTAGGCATCAGTGTGCTCTGGAACTTTCTTTCAGTTCTGTAATTTTAATTCAGTTACATTAATCCTGAAATTCTCTTTTGAATATATTTATTTATCTTCTTTTTGCTGAATTGTCATTTCATATTGTGGAGAAAGTAGGATAGGCTTAGTTCATTTTTAGGAAAACTCCTTATTATTACTATTTACTTTCATTCATGCTGTGTTGGGTACTTGGTATACATTTTTTCATTAGTAAAGCATAGTTTCTGAAAATTTCTGCTTGTCAGTTTGCTGCCTTCCCAAGCACTGCATTTTAGTGTGAATAAAAATAAATCTAGCTGATAGAAGTGGCTGTGAATCAATTTTCAATGTGCTCAAGAATGAACCTTACAGTAAGCAGCATCTTATTAGCTTGGCCAAATGACATCAAGTGTTCAGTTAGCCTTTTGCTATGGCTTCAAATCGATTCTGATAATGGCGACAGAAAACTAAAACTTATCTGGCATTTTCCTGTCAGATGAAGCAACCATTTCTTAGGACATGAAACAGTGGTCAAGAATTTAGATCAATTCACCAGGACTATTCCAGGACATGACAAAATGTCTCAAAGTCCTTCTAATTTATATAAATAGTTGTTTTCAGATATTATGTATAGTCAGTTATTTATGATCTATGAAATGCCACACAGACACATTGTCAGCCCACATAAACTATGCAGTTGCACTTAAATCTGCTGAATTCTAATAAATTAGTACTTGGAAACTTTATTAAAAACATCGCATCCTCTGTCCCCTAAGCAAATAGTGAATGTAGATGTGGTAGAAGCTGCCATGTTCACAAGCACAATTACTGAGAGAACTGCCCAGCTGAACTAAGTGCATTTCACATCATACCACCAGCCAAGAATGGAGTCAGGTCTGTGATCTTACCAGAGCTCAGGGATTGGCCGGGATGGACAATCTAAACACAAACATACTCTAGAATCATGTGTTCTCCATTTGACTAGTCAAAAGGATCACATAAGGAACATGTCAAAAACATATCTTTCCTCAACACATATAGAGTCAAGATGTGTCACGTACTGCTACAAATCCTCAATGTTGAATGTGATCATAATGTATAAATAAAATGCATCAAAAGATCAATTTTTAAAAATAATAAAAAAGAAAAATACAAGAATCTGCTTTTCTATCTGTTCCAGGCAGCTTCAAGTTAGGCAAACCATAGACTTGAATTCACAATAGCACATTCCCAACTCCCTTTAACTTTCATCTGTTTTCCCAACTTTACTTTACAAAATTTTGTCTTTCCAAATAACTATGAAGTTGGCCTATAGGAGAACTCCTTTAAAATTGAGATTATATCCCAGCAATCTACCAAATGGTAGCAGGAAACTACAAGTTTAACCCTAGCCTGGGCAATTTACTGACTTAATGAGAACCTGCCTCAAAACCTGGGAACCTAGCTCAACACAAAGTAGTTCAATCCTCTGAATTAGGGGGGGGGGAAACAAGATCACAAGAGGTTACCTATGAAATACTTGGACAATGGCTATATCAAGGTGGCATTATCAGATTTACCAGTATGTAGTTTGTACCTGCAAGTGCACATGTACATGCATACACACACTGACAGAGACAGTGGGGCCCGGTGACTTGACAGATGTAGACTTACTAGAATTATATCATCTGAGTCACTCAGGTGGACTATTAAGCACATGCAAGACACAATGTAATGAAAATGATGCTACTGTAAGACCACCCCAAAATAAAGTAGTCAAGCTACCTGAAATTTCTAGACCTAATGTTGTAGCAAAGATTTTGAGACACTTTGTTGCAGAATAAACCTTAGTTTTAGGAAATAAGTATATATGTCTGATAGCTAAGAACATGGAATTCATGAGCATTACCCTAAAAATGATTTCTTTAAAAAAATTACACGCGAAATATGGAAATATTATATTTGTAATAAAAAAACCACTACCTCTAAAAATAAAATGTAATGATTAAAAAAGGAAACAAAGCTTATCTATATGAAGGGGGTTAGGTTGGGTAGGGGAAAGGGAAAAAAAATGAGAATTAAGTCATGTCATATACTGGTACAAATTCTAAATATTGAGTGTGATCATGATGTGCATATATAATGTACTAATAAAGATTTAAATTAAAAAAAAAGATTCTCATGCTATTTTACCTTGTTGCATGACAGAACTGGAGCAAGTTTGTGTCCCCTAAATACTTTCATTAACACCTTAATCTCCCTCTCTTGTCTTGTAAACGTAAATTCTGAGGCAATTACACTAAGTTAAACCTGTGGGGGATGGTAGGGAGGAAGGAATGGAAGAGAGAGTGAGGTTACAAAGAAGAGACTTGCTAGGTATATACACAAAAGAATTAAAAGACTCAAAGTGTCCATCAACTGGAGACTGGATAAAAAAGCTGTGGTTCTTCTACAGAATGGAGTATTACTCTGCCATAAAAAATGATAAGTTTGAATCACTTATACTTAAATAGACATAGCTGGAGGATATCCTCATAAGTGAAATAAATAGGGCACAGATAGGTACATATCGTATCTTTTCTCTGGTATGAGAAAATAAAGATGTAAATGAGTCCTAGAATTGTATGTTATATATTGTGAAATAGAAAATGCTCAAAGTAAAATAGGGTGAAGAGGGAAAAATAATTATATTATAGCAGAAAAGAAAGGAAACAAATTTTATGTATATGAGGGGGTGGTAGGGTGGGTAGGGCTATGGAAAAAATGAGAATTAAGTTGTGTCTTATACTGGTACAAATCCCCATTATGGAGTGCAATCATGATATGTATATGTAATGTACCAATAAAGATTAAAAATAAGTTTAATTAAAACTAAAATGACATTTAAAAAAAGAAAAAGTGGAAAGAGAGAAAACAATGGGAGACAAAGCTAGAGATCAGGTCCTGGCCTGACCTACCTTCTCAGCCAGACTCTAAAAGCAATCAAAACATAAGAAGATGTAATTCTCTAGGATGGCCTGGCCTGCTTAGATCTGTTTATTAGGCTGAGAGGGATCCCAGAGAGAGAAGCAGATGTTTTTCCACCTTTGTGGTTTGAATGTGTCCCCTAAAGTTTGTGTGTAGGAAAATTAGAACTCAAGTTGATATTATCATGGTGTTTAAAAACGAGCTTTTGGGAGATAATTAGGGTCAGTTAATATCAAGAAGATGGGGCTCTGTTGTAGCATTAGAAGTTTTAAAGGAGAGGCAGAGAGACTCAAGATAGCATGAGTGCTCCATAGCTATGCACTGCACTCCACCAAGTCGTGATGGAGCAAGAAAGCCTTCACCAGATGCTGGTACCCAGGGCTTGGCTTTCTTTTCATGAAAACTGAAAGGTAAATGAATCTCTATCAGTTATCCATTCTCAAGTACTTTGTGTTAGCAACAGAAAATGGATTAAAGAATGGCCTTATCCACACCTGCTTCAGTAGTCACATGCTAAGAAGAACTTGGGAATTTAACCCACCACATAAGCACCCTGTTCCTTGATAGTGAAGGTGTTAGCTTTCTTTCTTTCTTTTTTCTCCTTCTTCTCCTTCTTCTTCTCCTTCTTCTCCTTCTTCTTCTTTTTAAACAGGGTCTGTCTTTGTAGTTCAAGCTGGCCTTGAGCTCAGCCTCAAATTCATATCACAGCAATCTTCCTGCCTCTGCCTCCTGAGTGCTGGGATTACAGGTGTGAGCCACCAAGCCCAGTGCTATGGTATGTGGTACTGATTGATGCTGGGCGTGAGTCTCCATGCCCAGTATTGTATGTGGTTACTGGGGGATTGAACTTAAATCCTTGCACTTACAAGACAGGTGCTGGAACCACTGAGCTAAATCCCCAGCCCATAACTTTCTTTACCTATAACAAAATACCTTAGATAGTCATCACTGAAGAGGAAAGGGTTTGTTTTGGCTTATGTGTTGGAGGCTTCAGTCCATCTTCAGTTGGCCCGACTGATTCTGGGCCTGTGGCAAGGCAGCACAACAGAGCAGATGCTTGTAGAGGACAGTGTAGTTCGGGGCCAGGAATAAGAGAGAGGAAGAAGCCAAGGTCCCACAGCTCCCCATGAGGACCCGACCCCAGGGACGTCAGAGCTCCAATTAGGCCAGCTCTTAATAATCCCATCATTTCCCAATAGCACCAAAAATTCTCCTCCAAGTCTGCCTTGGGGGAGGCCTATCCAAATCCACAGTAGAATGTAAAAATTTTAAAAGGATGAGAAGAGGAAGACAAAGCCAAGTTAGCTCCTGTTATGGTACACTTCATAATCGGCTTTGGCAGTGAAATGAGAAGGGTAGCCTGTGCCCCCTCCCGTCTATCTTTCTAAATCTTCATCATCATTTAGGCCTCAGATCAAGCTCTTTCTCCTGCCTGATATTTGTTCAGATAGTTCTTTCCACTGGATCACACAATGCACATCTAATTAATTTTCTAGCTTATCTTTTGATAGATTCTGAATGTGAATATTTCCTAAAAAGTAGTCTTGTCCTTTGTTATGATTTAGACCTAAAGTGTCTCCCCCAGCAATCACACATTCTGAAAGATGACTGGATCCTAGCTCTAAATTTGCCAAGAGAAAAAGGGGCCTCTGGGAAGCAGTTTCCTGGGGAGTGGTCTAGGAGGAACATTCTTATACCCAGGCTGTGCGTTCTTTCTGCTTTCTGGCTGCCGTGGGTTAAATAGCATTCCTCGCACACCTATCCACTGGCACAGAGGGACAGGGAGCACAGTTATTATTTTTGTGATGTTGGCTTTAAGATACTGGTCCTACTGAGCCTTGTGACATGTTACATCATCTCAAAAATGGAAATATGTAAACCAGATGACATCCAGTGCCAACACTGACTTCGATTATTCAGTAAAGAAAAGAGACAATAAAAATCATAGTGTGTAGTTAAACAAAACACTACTACATTAAAAGACACACTGCCATTAATTCCCCTTAGTGTGTTCCCTGTGCTTCAAATGCACTTTAGGCAGTCTTGTCACGTTCTGAAGCAGTTCTGAAAGTCATCTTGTGAGTGTCTTTATAAGGTGTGGTCAAAAATATGGTGAATACAAGTGCTGTGCAATGTAAAGGAAATAAATGCTCATAAAAATATTACAGTGTATCTTCATTCACCTCATTAACCAGATCTGACACTGGGCAACTTCTGGCTCTTCCCTAATGTCAAAATGACCATGAAAGCAAACGACTGGGAACATTGAGGCAGCCACGAGGCAGAATATACAGAAGAAATAAGAGAATATAGACAATACAGAGCAGATTATTTGACAGAAAAGATTCTGCTACTGCTGTTCATACTCAAAATAAAAAAGCAATGAAGAGAAGGAATGGAACATAAAAAGAAACAATGAAAATATAAAAAAAAAGACGAGGCAATATTTCATTTGGAGCTCTCACCCTTTTATTAAATGGGAGGCAAATTCACTCAGAACATCTAATTTTTCAAACAACAAGCATCCTATGCACCATTATCTGTTTGCTTCTGCATGTAGCATTTACTGTAAATCCCCAGGTTAAAACCACAGCCTCTAATATTACAGGACAAGGATAGAGTGAGACGGGCTTAATGCAATTCAAGATATTCAAAGGTAAAAAGCTGCAAATGAAAATTATCACAATGAGCAAGAATAAAATTATTATAAAACTGTCACATTTCTAATATTTCATATCACTTCTGACCATAAGCTCTGCAGCTATAAAAGCAATATCTTTTCCTCCCCAGTGTGCAGTGGTGACGGTTTGCATTCTTCGAGGCCTATGATGTTAAAATGCCTTTAATTATGTTCTGCATAGCTATTCACAAGGCATTCTTAAACCTCTCCAAGGTCAGCATCTTTCTTCTCACTGATTCCAAGATCATCACTGGAAGATTCTAGCTCCACAGATACAATATTCATTTTAGTCCTCAGAAAGACACAATTGCTGAATTGGTCACATTGGCATCCGGGATGGGAGCAACTCCTGTCCCTGAAGGCTCCTTAGCAGGGCACTTGAGGTCTTTCTTGGTCTCCTCTGCCAGTCTTTAGAGGTCAGCCAAACAGAACACTCAGATTTGTACTTATGCAAGTCAAAAGTCTGAGTGCTACAAACAGCCGCCACCTTCTGAGGCCATTTGGAGACCCTGAGTACCAAGCAGATGGTAAGCGAGAGAGTCTCTAACAGACTTGTGTTTCTGGTGACACCTTTATAATGAAAGCAATGTTGAGTTGCCAATCACAGTATTAAGTAGGCACCTTGGAAACTGTCAACGCTAAGTCTGTCCATAGTTGATCCTGAATTTAAACAATTGCTAGCTGTGTTGCATAGAGTAATAGACTTTACTCTCAACCCGATAATTTAAATGCCCTGACACCAAACCCCCAAAAGAATCAACTTCATGGATCGCTAGCCTTGTTAGCAAGTGGCAAATGGGATATATTTCAGGAGCACTGACTCATTGTGTTCTTGTTAATGGCATATCTACTTTGTAAAATATGTTTTTGGGAATTTTATTTGTATTCACAAAGAGAGAGAGACAGACAGACAGACAGATAGAGACAGAGACAGAGAGACAGAGAGAGAGAGACAGAGACAAAGAGACAGAGAGAGAAAGAGAGAGACATGGAGAGACACAGACAGAGAGAGACAGAGACAGAGTATGGGTATGAAGAGAGAGAAAGAGACAGAGACAGATCTCTACAACTTTTTCTCCTATGTGAAATGTCTTAAAGGTAGTGAAATAATAACTGAGGAATAACTTCAAAGCCCAAAGCAACAGGAAGAACAAAGTAGAGTAAGGCAGCATACTCTCTGAGGGAAATGAAGAATGACAGTTTTCTTTTAATAACTTTGTGGTATGTTTCAGTTATCAGGAGAAATTCTTACATGTTATAGAAAATCTAGAAAAGGACAGAATATCAGAGAATAAGTCCTTCCATCCAGACACCACTGATACTGCGATGTACTTAAATCTTTTTCCTAACTACCACTGTCTTATTGACTTTCACTCCTGCTCATTTCGAGCCCAACCTTAATCACAATCTGTCCTTACTTTGTCATTGTATATGTCTGCTATCTGCCACCCATCGCTGTTCCCAAACCCTTTTCCTGCTGTAGAAAATATGCTATCATATTTTGTTTGTTCTATTCTTGGATTTCACAGAATTTTAGAGATACTGGTAATTTAATAGATTAAGAAATGCATGAATTGAGATTCAAATAAGCACGTATGTACCTTTAGCTACTATTTTTCTGGCACAACATAACACTTCACTGAGTACATCTGCGAGCCAGTGCATATGCCGCACGTCCACTCAGTCTCCCCATTGGGGAAGCAGCGTAGGTTCCACATGGCTGCTTTGGCTTTGCGCAGGCGCAGTTGGAGAAAGCAGAGTGTAGACTTCCAGCTTTCAGCCTGCGGAGTTCTCTATCTCCAAAGACCAAGCCACCGGTGCAGCCTCTGTGCAGAACACAGAGTTGAGTCTGTGAGCCCCCTGTTGATCAGAGTGAAGCAAGACTCAGTGTATAAATGCTTTCTTCTGTTGTTGCTGAAGGAAACCATTCTCTACTGTATTTTATGAGATCCCTCCAAAGTCCCTGGTGGAACACATCCACCTCCTCCCCTGACACTGAATACAGTAGGTCCTGCAAGTGCATAGAGTCAGGAAATTACAGATAAAACATATTAGGAAAAAAACCTGCAATAATGTTCAATGCACTGAATGTATACATTTTTCTTTGTTACTATTGCCTATACAATACAGTATTACCACTATTTATATAGTCTTAATAAAGTATTAGGTATCATAAGGATTACAGAAATGATTTAAAGTACATAAATAGATATAGAACAGATTAGAAACTGTGTCATTTGTATAAGAGACTCAAGCATCCACATATTTTGGTATCTAGGTTCCTGGAACTAATTCTCTAAGACTATTAGGGGTTAACTTAATTAGCTTATTTCTATTTTTGATAATTCAAGAGGTTATATATAATTTTTATTTCAATATGTATTTTTTTAGTTCTAGTATTCCATCAGTTAAACGATCAATGTTTTTTGGAATTCTGCAAAACTAAATTAGACAGACCTTGCCATGTGACCCTGATCACCCTCAAAGATGGCCATTAGAGGAAATTAAGGTTGGAGAACCTCAAGGGATTTCTGAGTTGCAGCAGGAAAGAGAAGGGAACTCTTTCACTCAATAATACGGATGCCCATTCTATGCTGGACACATACAAAGATGTTAGATGGCCATAGATGAAAAACACACAATACTGTTGTTCTGAAGCTAATAGTCAGTGATCATAATGAAGAGAATGCATTCTAGCAGGTAATTATAAGGAAGCTTCTTTAAGTTTGGGCTCAGTAGGAGAGAAAAGACTAGTCCAAAATTCTTCTGTAGTGATAACTAGGTTAAGAAAATTGGATTATTTGGCATTTCATTGGCCTTGAAAGAAATTTTGTAATACTGGTGACTTAAAGGTTAGCCAGGGTCATACAAGACAGGTAGATACTAATTCATTATTAAAGGAAGAAAAATCAGAGCATCTGAATTACGTGACTGATTTCAAGACGTAGTTTAATTTGATGGTAAAATGGCAAAAAGAAGAAAAGAAGAAGAAGAAGAAGAAGAAGAAGAAGAAGAAGAAGAAGAAGAAGAAGAAGAAGAAGAAGAAGAAGAAGAAAGAACGCTTACATTACTGGGAGAGTGCAAGAGTTGAAAGGAGGGCAGAGGAATGGAAAAAATTAGGAACCAAGATATATCATGTACAGGTATAAATTCTCTGTGATGAATGAATCTACAGTGTATACCTAAAATGTGTCAATAAACTCAGTGAAGAAGAAAATATTTAAATCATTTTTAATAAAGGCTTTCAACAAATTAACTCTTCTAGTCTTCTATTTTCATGAGAAATGGAAATTAGTCTTCCTGATAGAGTTTTTAATGAGACTTTGAATAAGCTGGAGTATAGAAAATACTAGAAAATCATATCAGAATAATAAAGCAAAGCTAAAATCAGAGGGGGAAAAAGAGGTTAATTTTTTAAAAGTCAAAGACAAAATTTCCTTGTGAGTTTGAGCTGTCTTTGTTAAGTAAAATATATTGCAATATGACAAAATAGACCCCAGACCACAGTCCAAAAATATAAAAAGAATTTAAAGAGAGAAATTATCTGCTAGAAGATAGAAGTAGAAAGACACACACACACACACACACACACACACACACACACCCCTGCATGATCAAGGAGATACACTCCCACCTTTCCAAGAGTAAATGACATAAAGCATCCACTTAAAAGCAGTTTTCTGGGTAATACTGAGATATAATACCCTCTTTCCTATATTCAAAACTACAACAAAACAAACTCCTGCAACAATTATGACAGTTGGCTTTGGGCTGTTACTTAAGTGAATTAAAGCACACCCAAATAGCTGGGAAAGTTTCATTTGCATTCATGTGAAATGGTATTTGTTAGTCCTAACTAGCTTCAGTAGGCCATGAACCCACAACCCGAAAAAGAAACCCAAGGGGTCTGGCATTTGTGAAAAAGACCCATCTCCCCAAGGAGTGTCTGGGAGGATATGTCCAGAGGAGTCTGGGTGTGAGCTGGGGGATTTGGTGGGGAAGATCTTCCCTCCATATGTGTGGCCACCATCCAATGTTTTGGGCTTTGGGATGAAACAAAATGGTAGAATCTTGTCCTCTCTGTAGTGGCTGGAATGCCCTTTTGCTTTGGGCCTTGGACATCAAAGCTCCAGGACCTGCAGTTTCTGGGTTCTAGAATTTACTATTGTACTTCCAGGCTTTCGAGCCTTCGGCTTGAGACAATCACATCCTCAACTTTCTTGCTTCTGAGCCTTTGCAGTTTGACCTGAGCCACAGTAACAACAACCTTTATTCTCAAGCTTATAGACAAATTTCATATGCCTTTTCAGTTTCCACAATTAAGTCGAATCTCTCAATTAATCCTTTCTCATATATCCTTCTCTATGTGTATAGCTATATCTATGCCCTATTGGTTCATTCCCCTGGAAAATGCTGACTAAAACAAGTAGTTACCCACATTATCCATCACTAGTTAATATGTTTATAAAGGTTGACGTTTATTAGAAACTATCCTTTTTTCTATAGTCAATATCAATTCATTGAAAATGTGCCTTATTGAGGAATAATTTGAATTAAATTTGGCTTTAAGTGTCTTCCATTTCCTGAGTCCCTATATGATGAACTGTAAGCTAACTTGGTATAGAAAAAACAGAAACTCTAACTTAGGAGAATATTTTGTAGTAAATACCTGGATGTGAATCAATCATAGCAGTCAGTCTTCAGCAGTCATAGGATAAGATCAGATCAGATCCAGACAAGGCAAAATACCTAACGTTGTAACCAGTCAAGAGAGTTCTGCCCCTCACTTCTATTTTCTGCCTTTAAATGCAACCCATCTGTGTTGCAGAGAGAAGTTTTCTGAACCTTTTCTGGTTTTGAAGACTGCTAAATTCACATAAGTTTTTTGTTTTGCTTAAAAAAAACTGTCTTAAACTTAATTTTTGGAAAGCGTTTCTTTTTATGGTTTCTAAGATGTTTTTATCTATCAGTATTTGAATATGACTCCAAGCTCTTCAAATGGAGTTTTCTGGGTTCGGTTTCTTGCAATCTTTCTTACATAAGGCATTCCTACGATAAAGTATCAATTGCATTCATTTCCATTTTAATTTCTTTAAAGTGGAGTAAAAATTTAAAATAGTGGCAGTCTCAGCACAGAATCCTCCTAGACTGTGACAACTTTTTCCAAATACTTCAGTGCTATTTTCCCTGGGTTTAATTTAATGCTATTTTATTAAATAACTCATCTTTGCTGAGACCTGCTGTTGTTATTTCATAGTAAACAAAAACTCTCTTATTTAATTAGGATAATATTTCTACAGATTAATTAGTTATATTTTCAAAACTCTCACAGGCAAGTGTGGTAAGAGACACTTTTAATTTGGCGAGGTCTAGAAAATGTCCATGCACATGGCCATGTGCAGTTCTAAACAGTGACTAAAATGACTTCCACTTCAGCAGAATGACAGATTAGATAATTTGGAACAATCTCCTGACTGAAACAGCTATGTGTTGGGTAAAACATATATATTCGCTCTCCTAAAAAAAGTGTTGCTGAGCTGGCACAAAAGGAAGTAATTCACAGAGGCCAAAGACAAAGCGAAAGCTCAGACATCAAAAGATAAGAGACTATCAAGACCAGATTGTAAGAAGTTTCTGTGAAAATCAGGAGTGCTCACACTTCTGTTCTAAGGCTAGAAAGGGTGGAAGGCTCTGGAGTTAAAGCCTATGATTTTGCCCAAATGTGAAATCTATGAAGACAACCTTCATTAGGCTCATCTCCAAGTGACTGTGTATGCAAGGTAAATTGTTTTACAAATGCAAAAGAAAATCTGTCCCAGTTGACATTATGATGAGAAAAGAGAGAGGGACAAATATTCTGAATTAACTCTTCCTTTTTGACTTTTAGAAATCTTAGGGTGAATCAAAGTGATCCTCAGTTGATATGATGGTCAATCAAATAACCCGAATAAACACAGATGTACTTCGGAGGAATCTGACCAAGTAGGTTTCGAGAAATTACCACAGATTTCTCACATAATGTTGATCCTGGAAGGGCTTGGGGATCTTTAGGATTATCTCTCTCAATAAGTTATCCCCATGGTTGCCACCAAGAGGAGAAGAAAGTTAGAGGTTCACAAAAGCAGCAGAAATGATGTATGAAACTTTCTCTGGTCCCGTTATTGCTTCTATGCACCAACGCACACCAGCTATCCTTTGACACACACCCAGATCACACACAGTCCAACCTCATATCCTATCTAGCCACTGCCCTGACCTAGAGTCCAGGAACTCTGAGTGATATATTTAGTGATTTCTTCACATAGCTTCTCTCATTTCTGAGACCTATGTTCTTACTATGTAAAAAACAGTGAAATAAGTAGGTCACAGATGTGTAAATACCATATATTTTTTCTGGTAGGAAAAACTGAAGATGTGAATGAGTTCTAAAACATATGACAGATATTGGGAAATAGAAAATATTCAAAGGTAAAAGGGTGGGGGTAAGTAAAGAAGGGAAAGAAAAAATTTGATGGCACAAAAAGGAAGTAAGGGCCAGGGATTTAGCTCAGTGGTTTTGGCACCTGTCTTGCAAGCACAGGGCCCAGGTTCTATCCCTTGTAACCACATACAATACTGGGCATGGAGACTCATGCCCAGCAGCAATCGGTACCACATATCACAGTGCTGAGCATGATGGCTCACACCTTAATCCCAGCACTCAGGAGGCAGAGGCAGGAAGATTGCTGTGATGTGAGTTTGAGGCTGAGTTCAAGGCCAGCCTGAAGTACAAAGTGAGACCCTGTCTCAAAAAGAAAAGGAAAAAAAAGAAAAAGAAAAAGGAAGCAAAGCTTATGTATACATAGGAGTGGGGGGGTTGTGGGGTGGGCATGGAAATGGAAAAAATAAGAATTATGTTGTATCATATACAAATTCTCAATGACAAGTGTGATTATGATGTGTATATAAAATGTACCAATAAAATCAATTTTAAAACATTGAAAAAATAATTTTTAAAAATCATCACCATCCCAGCAGCTAAGAAGCATATGAAGAAATGCTCAACATTGTTAGTCATTCGAGAGATGCAGATGAAAACAACATTGAGATTTCATCTCACTCCACATAGAATGGCTGCCATTTCAGAATCAGCCAATGGCAAATGTTGGCAAGGCTGTGGAGAAGAAGGAACCCTTCTCCACTGTTGGTGGGACTGTAGACTCGTACAACCCCTGTGGAGATCAGTTTGGAGATTCCTCAAAAAGCTAGGATTGCAGGTCCCATTTGACTTGGCCATTGTCCTGCTAGGTATATACACACAAGAATTAAAAGACTCATATCACAGTGACATATGTGCACCCATGTTTATAGCAGCCCAGTTTGTGATTGCTACATCTTGGAAACAACCCAGGTGTCCATCAACTGGAGACTGAATAAAAAAAGCTGTGGTTCTTCTACAGAATGGAGTATTACTCTGCCATAAAAAATGATAAGTTTGAATCATTTCTACTTAAATGGACATACCTTGAGGATATCCTCATAAGTGAAATACATAGGACACAGATAGGTACATATCGCATCTTTTCTCTGGTATGAGAAAATGAAGATGTAAATGAGTCCTAGTATTGTATGTTATATATTGTGAAATAGAAAATGCTTAATGTAAAATAAGGTGAAAGGGGACAATGTTGAGATTGTAACAAAAAAGTAAGGAAACAAATTTTATGTATATGGGGGGGTGGTAGGGTGGGTAGGGCTATGGGAAAAAATGAGAATTAAGTTGTGTCTTATACTGGTACAAACCCCATTATGGAGTGCAATCATGATGCGTATATTTAATGTAACAATAAAGATAAAAAAAATCATCACCATCCCAGAAGAAAAACAATAGAAGGAATATAATATGCTATTTGAAAAACCCAGAAAGCCAACATTGCAAATGCATTTTACTGAGAGATTCTCCTTGCTTAAGCTATGATTCTCCTCTGTGGACATGACCTTGTCCATTCACATCCAACTCCCTGAATTTACTCCTGTTGTCACCTTAGTCTGCCCTGGAACTGGGCTCCAGAAACCAATCATTCATATCATCTTCACAGCTTTCCTAACTGATATTCTGCTCATGAAAATTTTAGAATCATGTTGTTATTTTAAATATGAGAAGTCATATGTTACTATATTTACTGACTTATTTTTTGTCAATTAAATTTTATAAAAAATTTAATAAACTTCTTCCTTACTTACTTCCAATCCATAATGTGTCCCATTAATGATATCAGGAGTATTCTTAGGGATAGTGTTTTCAACATATTATTTATTTCTTCTTTCTCTCTACAGTCCTTTCTTTCTCCATTGCTTTTTGATAGCTACTTTAAGAATATCTGAATAGTGAGTGGGGTGACCATACCTTTAACGTGATTTTTATTCTGGGTCATTTTATGTACTGATATGTCTTTCCAGTTGCTAATGTTTTGTTTTGTTTTGTTTTGTTTTGTTTTCCTCAGCTCTACAAGTTTGTAAATTTCTAGCATCCTTATATTCCCTTTTATTGCACTTGCAAAGTCGCCCTATCTCTCTTGAATAAATCACATCGTTACAACTCTGTCTTATACTGGATCATTCAGAAAGCAGATGTCAACATGGAGTTTAATGTGCAGAATATTATTAAGAGATGAGGATTGAAAAGGAAAGGCAGGTAGCGGGACTGAAAAGAGGGGAGAATTGAGAGGTAAAGCCAACCTGTGAATGCTCTGCTCACCTCACAGCGCCCTGGAAGCTGAATCATCCATGAGAGCTGTCAATCACCAGGCCCAGACAGCTGGATATGTGTAGACTTTTGAGCAACCTTTGGAAGGGTATGTGGACAAGCCTTGGGCTGGCTATAGTCAGGGAATTCAACAGGAGGCTGCTGACTAAAGCAGTGGTGGAAAACCCATGCCACGTACACAGCAGCAGCTCCTTTGGATCACTGAAAGCTTTAAAAGGGCCAAAACTGGGCTGGAGATTTAGCTCAGTGGTTCTGGCACCTGCCTTGCAAGTGTAAGGGCCCAGGTTCAGTCTCCAGTAACCACATGCCACAATGCCGGGCATGGAGGCTCATGCCCACCAGCAACCTGTACCACATACAACAGTGCTAGGCATGGTGGCTCATGCCTGTAATCCCAGCACTTGGGAAGCAGAGGCAGGAAGATTGCTATGAGTTCAAGGCTGAGCTCAGGGCCAGCCTGAACTACAAAAGCAAGACCCTGTCTCAAACCCCCACCACCCCAAAGCATCAACACTGCTGATCTAAAGGACCTATGTTAATACAGCGACAGAGAAATAAGTTCATCCTTAAAGAAAGATGTAGGCATAAGGTCAAGATCCTTGCAGTCTACCCCATGGGTCTCTCGGCCACGTACCTGTTTGGCGAGCAGTGTCACTACCATCCTGGTATCCTCTCTTCCTCTGGAAAACATAAAAGAAAAAGGTTAATGGGACAAAAAAGATCCCCTTCTGCTGTAGATGGTTTCAAAGGTACAAAATGAAATGAGTCAAAATGATATTTACCCAAACAAGTATATCATGGAAGAATGCATTACATACACACATGCACTCACATATATTTGTGGTCTATGCATGACCTTCATGGTGTTTTTCTCTATATAGATCAGAAATCATAAAGCAGCTTCCATGTCTACATATAAAAACATAAAGGAAACCTACAGGGTGACTTAGAGACAATGTAGGGAGCAGTCCCCCTTGGGGAAATGCAAGGAAAAGGAGGGAAGAGGAAAAGAATGAAATGAAGGAGTTGAACATTTTTAGAGTGGGATAGTGGGTAACCAGCTATTTATCATACTTTAGAGCAACAAAAATGCTTTAAATATTCTCTTGTGTATATATAAGATATATGAAATATATCATTCTAAATATACAAAGAAACCATTTCTTAAAAATGAAGACTACTATTTAAAAGTCCATGAGTGTGAGCATGGATTGTCATATGTATATTTTAGTGAAGGAATGGAGGGTATCAATTAATGCAGTAAATCAGTCAGTCTATGAGAACACTAACGCAGCCATTTGATTAAGTAGCCATCAGTGAAAAATGGTTCTAGTCTGGCCATCGGTGGCCTCTCCCTGGGGAGGGAGGGAGGGGACCTGGTCGCCTCGGAGAGTAGAGTGCTCCTCTTCAGCCTTCTAGGAACTGCTCTGGATCTTGGCTCAGTTTGTCTGGCTACAATATCTCCATTGTTAAGCAGTGGGCATGTAAACTGCATTCACACTCATGGGCATAATGAGTTTTATTCTTTCTAAGTTGTATCTCTTTCTAGACATCATTTTTTCTTCTATGAAAAACACAGTAACAGGTATTATTTAACAAAAATGATGATAGTTCATAAAGCTTGTATTCCTTCTAAAGTTGTTTGAATAGGTGTCTGCTCAGCTCCCTGAAGAAACTAGGATAAAATAATCATATACATTTTAATAAAATATGCAAGGGGTTTAAGCATTAAAGCTGCCATTATCAGTAGTCATATTATCAGTAAAAAATTTGTATACACTAATTCTTTATACATTATGTGAAAAATTAAAGCATTATGTCTAATACAATGTCAAAGACAATCTTAATGCAAAAATTAAGTACAAGAAAGTACAAAAGCAAAAGAATGAAATTCTAAAAGAATAGGTTAGAAAGATGGTAGTGAGGAAATATCTTTGAGCTCTGAAATTTTTCATGCATGGAAGCTCTCCCACCAGGCATTTATATTTTCATAAATTATACATAAGACTGTTACTTGTCAAGGTACAATACTGACATTAGACTGATGAAAGATAAACAATCAAGAAATGTTCCAGAATGTGCTCTCCCAGACTGTCATAATTGGCTGGACACCACGCCCTGTCAGAAGGAAATAAAAGAACTAAATGATAAGGTTCTGGTCTGGCTAAGTTCATAAATGAAGAGATTTCCTACTGCTGCACTGTGTCCCTGAGTCCAGTTCTTGCCTCAGAGTAGCTGCTAATCAAACTGTAGTTGAACAATGACTGTGTGATAAGTTACATCAAAGTGCTCCTGGAATATCAAGAAGCAGGTAAGAGATGTGTAAGGTTCAGAACACCTAAAATAAGATGGAAATGGGGCTGGGAGGTCTATTGGGCCATATTACAAGAGAAATGGATTCTACATTCAGGTGTTTACACTTTACCCTGCCAAGATACAGAGCCCTTAGAGGATTCTCTGAGAGAAATGCTAGGTGTAGTTCATTTCCAGAAGATACAGAATATACTCACTGCTTTTCATGTTCTTATATCCTGCAAGAGTCAGTAAAATCAGGGAGCAAAAAATCAGTCCACGAATCTGTTAAGTCTTAGTAGAAAGATAAGCCTAGTGAGACCTCAGAAGTACAGAGGAGGATCACTTGTCTCATGGTAGAGAAATCAGAGAGTACTGAGGTCAAAGTGTCAACTGGACTGCACCTTGGAACCTGGCCAAGGGAGGTGCCACCCTGGACTTCAGTTCATGGCATGGGCCACAGCACAGCGTTGGGAGGTCACGATTGATTTGTGGCCAACTGTGTGTGTGTGTGTGTGTGTGTGTGTGTGTGTGTGTGTGTGTGTGTTGGAACATGGCAGAGTATAAATTAAAAAGTAATTAAATAAATCAATAAAGTCATAAGAACACTATTTAATCTTATTAAGCACAAGGAATGCTTAACTGATTAATCACACACAGAGTGCTGCTTATCCACGGCCAGACAGCTGAGAGGTCTAAGGGAATTATCAGAAGCCTCCGGACTATGGCCAGACATTGTCTTACAACGGGAAAAAACCTCAGAACAGGTCTGACTTCTTGGAGCCCCCTCTGAATGCTCAGGTTCCATTTCTCATGTCTTCTGGCCCTCAGCTTCTAACCTAATGGAGGAAGAAAGTCTCGGGTCAGACACCACACAGGCCTAAACCAAGGCTTATTTTTTTTTACAATAGGAGAAATGCTCAAGTACAAACTGAGAATGAGTTCTGAGAAACCAGGACAAAATCATTACAGGGAGAATAAACAGGCTGAAGAAACAGGCTAGAAGAAACAGGATACAGAAATAAGAAACAGCCTAAGTTTTCTTTTCTTCCTTCTGTTTTTTTCCATCCATCTCTCTCTTCCCCTCTTGGATCTTTCATTCTTGCAACTGGTGTTTATTGAACATTTTAAAAAATCCAAAATGTTCCTGTTTCACTGAGAAGTGATAGTCTAGTGAGCAAAAACAAAAAGGAAAATTATTTTTCTCTTCCTAAACTTTACCTTCAAGAAACAGAAATGGTGCTTTACCAGTGAATGTATCACCAGGGGAAACAGCCAAACTAAATGCATAGAAGTCATTCCAGGTAGGAAAAAAAAAAATACCCCCAAGTTACAACAAGCCTGACTTGCAAACAAATTGGGTTACTACCAGAATTTTACTTTCAACTTATGACCAATGTCTTGAGTTACAGCCAAAATGCCTGCCACTTGGGCTTCTAGATTATCTCAAATCAGATTTAACCCTTACAGAGCTCCGGAGGAATATGACAACATGCTTTCCTATGTGGGGTTAACTGAGAAATCCTGGGTCATGTCTCTTTAAAAACATGGAAATCTGCTATATTCAGGAGAGAGACTTTGGGGGCGTTAGAGAGACGCTTGAGCCTTTAATTGACCAGCCTGAGTTAGAACCAGCCCACGGGACTGAATTGAGCTCTTCACTCAAGGGTCCACTGTTCCTCAGGCCAAAGAAATAAGTTCAAGGAACTACAGGATCTGTCTTCAGCAGAAGCTTGTAGGCGTGCTTTGGAGGGATGAGGAACAGGATCAGAGTGTCAGTGGTTTGGTGACTGCCCAGACTGCGGCCTGACCTGGCTCATGGGGGGAACAGTAGGAAACCAGGTTGAACAGGTCACTTAAGGTCTGCTTGCCAGAGGAGAACGGATGGACTTTGCATAAAAATGGTCCCTGATAGTCCTTCAGAAGTATGTTTGCTAAGCAGTTCTGCACACTTGAAAGCAATCTGGGTACACACAGGCCTTCTAACTATACTGTTACCTGTAATTATTATTAATTAAGGGAGAGGCTCATGTATATGAAAGGAGTGTAGAAATCTACAGGGTTCATTTTCGTATTTGTCAACTTTTATTTGAAAACAGCAGGTGAAATTCTGATTTCAGCAACGTTTAGCCTCAAACTATCATGCAGATTGTTTTGGTATCTATGTAATTGCAAAAGACTGCTTTGGTCGAAGCTCCTGAACACTTTTTATTGCTAGTTTTGGCAATAAACCTGTTAATTAGTTAATTGTAAAACATTAGTGAATGAAGCAAAAAGAATCCATCTGTTTATAAAATTTCAAAGATCTCTTCTGGGCATAACATTTGAAAACAAGAGCTGACTTGTACTGTATTGCCTACTAACTATACACCATCACTTTGAATATTTGTAGAGTCTCCTCTTAAGGCTAAAGGGGGACATGTGAATGTAGCCATTTGCTGTACTTTTAAATAATTTTCTAAGTACATGGTTCTGCATACAATTTTTTTCAGGGACTGTTGGAACTGGAAAGTTGGTGAGGGTTATACAACTTTTTCATTTATATCCCAAGCTTAACCTAGAAATAATTAATCAGGCAGTGGAAAAAAGTGGAAGAGCATTCCACACAAAGAAACAGTTATAAAAGCAAAGAGAGTTAGAAAACCAGGGAACTGAAACATTCCTAAAAAAAAGAGGGGCTCTAGTGCACATAGAAGGGCAGAAGGTGCCCGCTGAGCTAGTCAAGGGCTGGACTGTGGAAAACTGACGTCTCTGTACTCAGGGAACATTTTTCAACTTTACCCACAAAGTCACAGATTCCATTGGAAATGTCCCATCTAGAGCATATGATGAAAAACTAATATTGAGGAATCATTCTCATCAGGCCAGTCATCTACTTGGAAAACCAAGAAGAGGTCTAAGCCTTTAGGTAGGAAACAGGCCACAAGCTGAGTTTGAACCTGACCAGGGGGTGATGAAAAATAAAAAGGCACAGAAACAAATTAGAAATGGGGCGGGGGGCGGAGTGCAGAGGACTCCTGAGCATGTTGGCTTTATTTATTCAGACATAGGCATAAGCAATTAGAGTCCACAGGGTTCACCTGTCTCCCACACTCCTGGGTCCTTCTCCAGGTAATCAACTTCACCTCAGGTGTTTTTACTTCTCCCGGCAGCATGTCAGCATGCTCACGTGTCCTCTTCCTCCTCACTGCTCACTGAGGAGGCCAATAAGGGCTCATTCTTCCCATCTGCTCTCCAGTCTGTTCTCCCTCTCATTCTCAAATGGAAGCTCAATGGGACAACCAGGAAGAGTCCAGAGCAAGAGAAAGAAATTGGGGAAACATCACCTGTGTAGGAGCCAGAGATGTAGCTTGTAGTTCTAACTGGCTGGTGACCAAAGCTATGTAATTTATTTTACCTTTTTCTCTACTTTTTTTTTTTTTTTTTTTTTTTTTGAGACAGGGTCTCACTTTGTAGTTCAGACTGGCCCGCAACTCAGCCTCAAATTCACATCACAGCAATCCTCCTGCCTCTGCCTTATGAGTACTGGGATTACAGGTGTGAGCCACCACGCCCGGCACTGTGGTATGTGGTTACCAGGGAATGAACCCAGGCCCTTGCACTTGCAAGATAGGCGCCGGAACCACTGAGCTAACTCCGCGGCCCTCTACTTTTCTTTATAAACTGAAAAGTTGTTTGAGGACACATTTAGTCTGGGTTTAAGTGGAAAGAAATTCAGATATCTCGTTATAGTCACTTCCATTTAAAGTTACAGTCACCTAGATAAAGTAATGGGACAAAGATCTACACTTAAAGTACTGGCTAATCTGACCTCCTCTCATGAAAAGCGCTGCGTCAGAGGTCATGGTAGTATGAGTGACGACACTTACAACTAGACATATGTAAGGATCACAGAAGAAATAGAGTTTAAGATCCACAATGCCAAAAGCTAGTCTGTGGAGGATTCTTGCAAACAGCAGACATGAAAAATCATTGAAGAGGACTCCCAATTTCACTGGTACCCAATGGCATGGCAGATAATGCATTCATGGTAATCTGAGGTTTTTGTTATCATTTGCCTCTCAATACCGAAATGATTTCTATTGATTTCTTCTACTGCTAATCTTCACCACTTCTGTTTTATATTCTACTAATATTCTGAATTTTCTCTCAGATCTTTAACAAATGCATACAGAGCTAACCCAGAGAAGATATCTTTCAGATACATCTAAATACACATAACTTGTTTTGATTCCTTAACATTCCAAAGCATCTTAAACACTTTGAAAATGAAGTTGACAAAGTTTATATATGTAATGGGCAGGAGCGGTTGGGTGGGTAAAGAAATGGGGAAAAATGAGAATTAAGTTGTGTCATATACTGGTACAAATCTTCATTGTTGAGTGTGATCATGATGTGTATATGTAACGTACCAATAAAGATTTCAATAAAGGGGGGAGAAAAGGAGAAAAAAATGAAAATGAAGTTAACCTGAGTATAGATTAAGCCTTAAAACAGGAGCATCGAGGAACCCCACATTTTCTACCATCCTCTCTCTTTCATTTATTCTTTCTCTCTCTGTGGAATTCATGGTATCTTTTATAACCAGATATTTTAAACTGTGGGATGCCCAGCCAGTAGTAACTGCCATGTCTACACTGAAGTTTACCAAGTTGCAAATCAAAATTCTCTACATTATTATTTAAAGATCTGCATGCTTTGATAGCCCTACTACGGGGCCCAATGGACCTGTGGTACCAAATAGTGCAATGCGTTTGTAATGTTATCATTTATCTGCTCAGTGAAACTTGGAGAAGAGAAGGCACCATGTGCCTTTGAGCTGGAAGTCAGGAGGACTGGCCAGAGACAGGCCTCAGAGGCCTGGCCCTTTCCCCCTCCCTTGGTCTCCTCAAGTCCCCATTTCCTCTGTGGAAACAGATGGGTTGAGGTAGATATCAGTTTATATTCCTCTGCAAGTTACAGCCTTCTGGAATTTCACTTTCCAGGCATTTGGGGGCATCCATTTCCTTCCACCTCAGCAAGCACAGGCTGGTGCTGTTACAACCTGACAGCTCGAGACACACACACACACAATGAGAGCTTCCCTCAGTGTTCATGATATTCCTTTTTCTTCTGACTTTATTTTCCAGAGCAAATCCTACACTGAAGATGTCATTTCTTTCAAGAAGAGCTAAAAGAATATATCATTTAAAAATATGCCATCATGTAATGTATCATTTCCATACTGTCTTATCTAAGGACAAAGATCCTTTTACAGCACTGAAAGCAAAACCCCTAAATTTATCTGGTTTACAGGACCATTTACATACCCCATGGAACACTTATTTTATCTGACCATGAATGAAGACGATACAAAATTCTTAGCTGAGATTAAATATATATAAGGCTGGAACGTTGATGACAAAACACAGTGCAGAGAAGAGCAGCTGGCGATGTGCCGGGAGTGCTGATAAGAATGAAATGGTTCCCAACTAAAGTGAGATCATAGCCTCAAAAGAGAGAGATCAATGACAGGAGTTTCCCAGATTGAAAACAGAGAGGCGGGGATAAAAGAGGAATAAATTTAAGCATTTTAACAAAGGATGAGGAAATTTAAAGGGTAAAGTTAATTGAATTATGTGTTGTAACCAGATAATACTCTATTTTTCAGAGATGAGAGCCAGGGTCATATCAACCCATCTCATGGAAAGATGTCAACTTGGGTTACTTTTAAAGAGGCAGGCACTCATATAAATCTGAATTTTGGAGGCACAATTTTAGTTTAATCTTCTTAATTTATAATGGTAATAAATTCCATTCGGTTGCTGAAGAACATATATCCAGATTTATGACAACATCAAAATAACTGATTGCATTGTTATTTTTCATGCAGAATACATTATATATATATATATATATGCGTGTGTGTGTGTGTGTGTAAATATATATAATTTCTTTTCTATGTCCATATCTCAAATGGTTTAAAGGACTCCTTTTTTCAAACTGCATTTATTCTACAAATCCTTCCTAAGTACCTCTTATGTGAAAATCACTATGCTTACATTCAGAGATGAGAATAAATTAAGACACTTTTTGAGGACATGAGATCTACCATCTTTACCTTCCCATGCTTTGCAAGAGAGCTTCCTCTAATATATGCACTTAATATTAGTTAAAATTAACTAAACATTTGAATGAGGTAAACATGCATGGGATTATTAACTAAAATAACTAATCAATATGCAGCAAACCTAGAATTATGGACTCCAAGATTTGGAAGAGATCTTTCATGTGAGCTCATCTGTTCATTCCTCTTCATGGAATAATAGTAAAAAATGCTACTGAAACAAGAAGATTAGCAAAATGAATTTGGGAGAAATAAACTGAAACAAAGTCTCTTCACTTCTCAGAAGCTTGATATAATGATAGTTTGCATTTATCTCAAAGTCAGATATACTAAATACATTTGCAATGTTATTCATCAGAAGGTATTTTATTGGTCCATATATTCTGAAATTCCCATTCTGACTTGAAAGAACTCATGTTGCAATAGCTCAACTGGCACATTTTTGTTTTATTTTGTTTAATGCATCAATCCCAGCCACTCCTTGCCTGAAACAACTATTAACACTACTCAAATAATTCTGCAAAGAAGGAATCTATTTTGGGTACAAAGTGGTTCCAACATTGGATAGCCTTGGTTGTTAGTGCTGTTTTTAATTTTTGGGTGGAATCTGCTTCATAGTCCATTAGAATGATTTTCGGCAAACCATACCTACATGCAAAACTCTGGCTTGTGCCTTTCTTTCCTTGTACAGTCTTCAAGCTGAGTATTTTTCTTAATATTTTTGAAGGCTGTAATAAAAATGAATATTCAACAGGGTCCATATGTGGCCTCTGGACAAATCTAAAACTTGTATAATTTGAACCATCACAGGCAGAATCTACTGATTTGTACTCCATAGACATGATCTCCAGACTTTCACATCCTGTTTCCCCTGGTAAGTTACCTCTGTGATGCAGCTGGCTGATCCCTACATCCTTATCCAGCCCTTGCACGACAACTGCCCTTCAACATAAATACCAGCTGCATGTGGTGAAGCACTCCACTATATATTTTGTACTACTCTGCTCTGTGAGTCAACAGACTCATTTCTAATCAATTCTCATGAGTAGACTATAGCAAGAGACATACAACGTCTCTAGTGTTGGGTTATAAAAAGACTTTGCCTGCACAGCTCATGTGCATTTTTACCCTTTGTCAGGTATGGGCACTGAGAAGAGCCAGCTTCCTTATTACAAGCTGCCTCCCAAAAAGGCAAAGAGAATTATACCCAATCAAGGTGCACTTTTAGAAACATTGTTACTAAAAGGAGAAAATCTTCCATCCAAACAGCAGTGAACTGAGGCCTTCAGAGCAAAAGATTACAAGGAACTGTCTCCTGTCAAGAATGAGATGAGTAACCTCAAGACAGCACCCCACACCCCCAAGGCTGAACCTTAACTAGGAGGCAGCAGCCTCATTTCTAAGACAAAAGAAATTGTGCTACATTGCACCCAAGTTTCTGACCCATTAGAAGTATGAGATATTTGCTCTTTAAGCAGTTATGGGGGGTGGATTATAACAGAGCTGCAAATAAGTAACACCTACTCCCATTAGTAAAAATTTTTGGAGTATGCATTCACAATATATTTACCTATGAGTTTTTAACTTGAGCTACTTTTTAATTAAATATTAAAATATTACTTCCAATATTAGTAAATCTTACATTTGTCTCAATCTTTGCTTCCAAGTTTATTGAAGGATCATTTTAAAATTATAAATACACAATTTGAAATATATGAACTTTAATATGTATACATTATATTACCACAACCTCAATAGATGTATACCTTATATTACGACAAAAAATATAGAAAGAAATCTTAACAAGTAATTCCCATTTCCCATTGAATTGACTTTCCAGCTCTGAACATGGCCACTTCTACTTTGGAAAACACAGTTAATGAGCGACATATAATATCATAATGATATAAATTATCTACCAAGTTGTGACAATTCTATTTATGTGACCATTGTATCCTTTTAAAAGCACATATGTCTAAAATATCTCATTTTTCAGAAGTGTTAATTCTTCATTTGTTAATTAGTGGGCAACTCACCCCAGATGTCACCTTGGAAGCCTTTACTTCAGTTCGCAGAAAACTTTCTGATGTCTTAGGGTTTGTTCCTGTCTTATGGGTTGCTTGACTACTGAAGAGAAATGGTAACAGCTGGGGGAAAAGCAATTAGTGTCCATTCTATCCTGACTGACAATTCTGTAAAATGCCTGGTAGCTTTTTTCTCTGGTTTGACAAAATGGCGACCTTCTGTTTCAGAGTGCTGGGTAGCTATTGAGTTCTGGTACAGTTATCACCATGCAGATGCCCCATGTGGCTCCCAATTAGGGAACTGAATTTAATTTCACTCCCCAATCAGGCTGAAATATAAAAGAGAAAGATAAGACCTTCATCTCGAGGTATGAACAGAGACTTCTGGCAAGCAGAATACATGAATATCAACTCTTAGGAACATTCAATTAAAAATATCACGGCGGAGCTCAGAGAAGCTGGGAGAGGCGGATGAAAGGGGAGAGAGAGAGATTAGTAAGGACCCTGCTATGAATGTGTTGTTTTCATACAATGCCCTAATCAGGAGAACAAGTGGCAGTTGTTATGAAGCAGTAAGATTCTGAACAATGACTTTCCCGGAAAGTAGTTGCTACAAAACAAGGGCTGCGGTAGGACAATACTGGCTTGTACACATGAAAGAGAATAATGGCTCCCAGTTCTAATGCCTGACATCTGGTGGGGCTCCATGGTCCAAAAAAAAAAAAAAAGGCACTGGAAAGGAGTGGAGATTTTTCCCTTTGGTTTCCTACTTTTTTTTAACCATGTGTATTATCCCAATTATCTAAGTTAGTTCATTAATACAGAAATATTATGATCTTCCATTTTCCCTAATTAAGACTATTAGAAAGATACCTTAAGCTCTTATTTTTGTAATGAAATTCAATTTAAAGTCACTGTATCAGATCTGATTAGCTGGTACATTAGAACATACAATGTTTCATGGGGGTAAATGCCTAAATCAAAACCTAGATCCCAATTTCATGAATACAGACTGTGATAGTAACACAATTATAGTTCTTTGCTTCTGTTTCATCCTGTCTAAAATAAAACCTTCCTCTGTCAAGTTTTAATCAACTATGTCCTCAGGACATAATATGCCATGGAGCACCTGGGAAGAAATTTTATCATCCAATCTTTTTAATAATAGAATGTTCAAGTCAAGTTACACACGGTTTAAGGAAGTATGTGATGAACAAAGGACTTGACCCATACTGAACCATTTATTTTTTACAAATTGGAAATTGATTCAACAAATAGAGAGAAGTGTTAAGTACTGGGACCCAGATACAGTGGGCTGCACTTATGTACGGGAGACAGATTCCCTCAGAGTCCAGCACACGGTGGGTGCTCAGTATAAGATCTTTAAATAAACGAAGCAAGATTTTTCTCCCATATCCACAGGAATAGCTATTCTAGTTGGAACTAACAGCTATTCCCTTGTGTACTCTTGGCCATACATATGTGAGGAAAAAAAGGTTTTTAAGCTAATTCAGTAAAGAAGAAAACTGAACCTCAAGAGGTCATTTGCTGAATGTCAGAGAACTGGAGAGTGGGAGCCAAGGGCTCCAATCCTGACTGACTCTAAAGTCCGGGCTGTTAACTCTGCCCCTTTCAAGCATGGCTGTGTCTGTGTTGTGCAAGCTGAGAGCTGCCCTCAGTCAACTCCTGCCAGTCCTCAACCCAGGTTTCCTCTGCCTGTTATTCTCCACTGGAGATGGGACAGAATACTACCCAGTCTCCTATGGGAAATCTTCCAGCCATAATTATTAAAACACAGGAAATCATGCACCCCAAAACAGAAGGAAAACCAGGTATCAAGTAAAATCTTGAAGGTGACCAGGAAAGCCACTTGACACAGACCCAGGGGTCAGCGCAACCACCACCAGGACAACTGATATGCAGGTATGTTATTTTGTCATTGCTAGATAGGAGGGATCTTTCTCAGTGATTTTCTGTCACAGTTTGAAAGTGATAAGTTCTGTTAACAGTTTCCCAGCCAAGTAAAGGGTTTCTGGATCCCCCGTGGAAGGGATTCTCAATTTTGCTATTCTCTCAGTAAATTGTACACATTTGCTTTGAGGGCGCATTGATGTTCAAATTTTCACCAGAGCTCCGAGTTGTCTGTTTCTCTTGGAGCAGCTCAGCTCCATCAGGGTTTAGCTGAGATTAAAGATCAAGTGCTTTCAGTAGCTGATGGTTAGTAAAATCTGGGGTCTCATTTTCAGTTGCTAGGGCTAGAAGGAGTTGCAGCTTAAAGTTTAATTTTAAAAATAAGTTAATAAGTTTACATGAAAAGATGAGGATTGTGGTGTATACCTACAATCTTAGAACTATGAAAAACTGAGGCTCTCAAGTTTGAGGTTACACAGTAATTTCAAAGCCAACCTGGGACACGGCAGGACACTGTCTTTAAACATTAATAGAATACTATATGATAGTTGTATCTACAAGAAAATAAAAATAAAATTTAGGAGTTAGAAAGCTCTTCAACAACAGTGAGTTGCTTCATGGAGCCAAAATAGCTTTCTAGTTGCATTTTGCTTTTTATTTGGCTTATAGCATTTAATACTCAAAAGATACCACTAGAGCTGCCACTCTCACTCTGGAGAAGGTGTCACACGGCCAGGAGCTGAAATATTTCATCCATTCACAAGGAACTAGATTAGACTGAGAAAAGTGGCAGCTCTGATTTCCCAATATTGAAAGATTACTAGATGTAATGATGACAGATCCTTCCAGATACACTAGAATACCCCAACCAAATATTCAGCCATGTATAATCTATACCATAGCCACAATCCTCATGGCCTTCTTCCTTCATCCACACCAGGATGGAGACCAGTGCTTTGCTCCCGCAACCCTGGGGGACACCTTCCCCAATCTCTGGACAATTGTCTTCTAGATACACTATCTAGAGATACATGATCATGACAGGACATAAGAGATAATGTGGTTTTCTTCAGTCTACAGAATGCTTTCAGATGCATAATTTGACTCTTGTACAATGTTGATATGAGAACACACAGTCTACTGTGGAACAGAAACATTTGGAGAATTTCAATCACAAAATTCAGATGATTCAGACTTCTAAGCCATGGTGCTGGCCTTATGACTCCTACACCAACACTCTCTAACCTCCCATCGCTAGGGCTAGCTGGTTTATTGGCACAAACCAAGGACCTCAAATGGTCACTGGCAGCAGCAGCAGTACTGGGGACATATTAGAAATAAAAGTTTTCGCACCCCATGCCAAAGTGAATCACAAACATGAGACTGTGCCCAGGGATTCACATTTTAATAAGCTTTCTTCATGACTCTGATGTCCAGTAAATGGAGAATTGCTGGCATATGCTAAATCCAGCAGCCTAGACAATACTATAACTGATACATAATTTATATCAAGCATCATAGCATTTCTCCAATATATGCTTATAGTATCATGAAGCCTCCCAGAAATAATCTCCATAGCAAGTCTCCAAAAGACCTCAAAACCACAAAAAACAAAATGCTCAAAGTTCATCCATTCCTGTGGATAAAGTGATTGTTATTTGCATTTTTTCCTATTTTATGGTAATAAATAAAGCCACAAGGCCGTGTAAAGATAAAAAATGATTTTTTTTTATTTCTCGAAATCAAGATGATCCAATTACTCAGTTTTTTAAGGGTAAAATTTTTCATTTTATACAAATCCTACCTCAAGGGTTTTTCACTCCTTCCTGGTTTTCCCAGAACCCTGTTTATGTCCTCTTCCTGGGCAGCCAGAGGGTGAACAGCCTCCCCCCCCCCGCCTCCAGGCATCACAATACCTAACTGTGCCAAGGACTTCGTTGCACTGCATGTCTTGGATTTCACACAGAAAAGGGAAGGGAGGTTAGGGTCCCCCTGTCATATGCTCTGTTGCACTCAGTATTTCTCCTTTACAGTACTCATCACACTTCTAATGACTTGTTCAATGTCACTGTCTAATTACTTCTTCCCACATGTTCTCTTTTAAGACTTTAGAGGCCCCAAGCTCTGACAAGGTAATGGTGTCTCCTCCATCACCAGATGGATTTTGAAATTTAAAACATTTTTAAATAAGCTGAAAAAAATATATTAGACTTTTTTATCCAACATAACCACTTCAGTGCTTTACTGCAACAATAATAATTTTTTTTATTTCAATTGGTGCAGATATTTAAAGTACAGTACCCATCATATTACAGGAGATGCAGACATAGCACAGAGGTGAATGTATTATCCAGGGTTCCCAAGAGACCTGGCACCAGCAGTGTGGAGATAACTATTGGAAGGAAGTGGCCCACCTGAGCAGATATTGAGAAGCCCAGGATGACCCAGGAAAGCCAGTCCATGGCATCAGTCCCTGTGCAAAGGCCTGAGTGGCTGGCAAGGCAATGGTTCAAATTCAACTGTTATTCTGGAGCTAAAGGCCCAAGGATAGTGTACCTGCTTATAGATAATTAACATAGAGAGAAATCATTTCTTCTATGCAGACCTTCAGAGGATTGGATGAGGGTCACTGTTGAGTCCAACACTCTCCCGGGGGAATGTTCATCTTAGTGGGCAGCACATCCACAGACACAGTGTGGTCACGGTTAACCAAATACCTGGGTACGCTGCATCCCAGCTGAGTGACACATACACTCAATTCTCAGCTGCTGTGGTTAATCACCATCATTTCACAGTAACCCATTTATTCATTTTTAGAGGAAGAGCAGCTAAAATCTGTAGAATGAGAATTAAGTTCTGTCTTATACTGGTAAAAATCCCCATTATGGAGTGCAATCATGATTAATATATGTAATGTACCAATAAAGATTTTTAAAATTTTTAAAAATAAATAAAAATAAAATCTGTAGAATGAAAATCTTCAGCCTTCGTGTTTCACATTAAATCTCTAGGCTTGTTCACCATATGTACCTGCTCCTTTGAATCCTCTAATTTGCCCTTCACATCCCTTGTAATCAATATTTTATTCTCTACTAGATTTTGTAGATACCACATATAAGTAAAGCTATGAAATAATTTTCTTTCTGGGCCTGTCTTTTCTCATTTAGCACAATACTTTTCCGGGTCACTTACAACAAAGGGAAAATGATTCTTTTACAGGGCTGAATAATACTCCATGATGTATATGTATTACAGGTTAATTTTTATTCCAGGCATTCACCAATGAACCTTCAGATTGTTTTTGTGTTCTGGCTAATGAGCAAGTATTTAGGGGTATTGATTTCATATCCTTTAGTATATGCACCAAAGTGTGATTACTGGGTTACATAATAGTTCTCTATTTTGATTCTATTTGGAATCCAATTGCTGTTCTACATAGTAGCTAGAGCCATGTATATTTCTATTTGCTTCCTATTTTTATTTCTTCTTGGGAATTGACTTTTTTTTCCTTTTGTGTAGTTTTTTTTAGACATGGTCTCATTTTGTAGTTCAGGCTGGCCCTGAACTCAGGTGTAGCTCAGGTGAGGCTCAAACTCTCAGCAATCCTCCTGCTTCTGCCTCCCAAGTGCTGTGATTACAGGCATGAGCTACCATACTCAGCACTGTGGTATGTGGTACCAGGGATCGACCTTGGGATCTTGTGCTTACTAGGCAGATGCCAAAACCACTGAGCTAAATCCCTGGTCCTGGAGTTGACTTTTAGGCTTAACACTGAATATAATTTTCATTTGCATACTAGAATTATAGTGTCACAAGACTGACTGTATGTTTAACACTAACAGTGATAGATTATAGATAGATAGATATATCCATAATAGTAATTGTCATCCTTTTGCTTTTGCTTGAAGAACTCAGGAGAGTATCGCTAGTAAGGCATGTTAATCGGTAATGAATTTTTCCAGCTTTTGCTTGTCTCTGGAAGACTTTATTTTTTCTTAATATCTGAAGGACTGTTATGCTAGGTATACTGTAGTTTGGTATAATATAGTTTCTCTAGAAGCTTTCACTTTTTTAGTACTTTGAATGTATAATCTAGTTATTTTCTATATTACAAGTTTTCTGCTGAGAAATCTACAAGTAGTCAGTGAAGATGTCCAATGTGATTTAATGCTTTCTTTTTATTGCTTTAAACATTCTTTCTTTGTATTTAACTTTAGACAGTTTGATTTCAATCTTATATGAAAAGCGTCTCTTTGAGTTAAATCTATTTGGAGACCTTTTTTTAAATCCTTATTGGTACATTAAATATACGCATCATGATTGCACTTCGTAATGGGGATTTGTACCAACATAAGACACAACTTAATTCTCATTTTTTCCCATAGCCCTACCCACCCTACCACCACACCACCATATACATAAAATTTGTTTCCTTACTTTTTTGTTACAATCTCAACATTTTCCCCCTTCACCCTATTTTACACTGAGCATTTTCTATTTCACAATATATAACATACAATGCTAGGACTCATTTACATCTTTATTTTCTCATACCAGAGAAAAGATGCGATATGTACCTATCTGTCCCCTATTTATTTCACTTATGAGGACATCCTCAAGGTATGTCCATTTAAGTAGAAATGATTCAAACTTATCATTTTTTATGGCACAGTAGTACTCCATTCTGTAGAAGAACCACAGCTTTTTTATCCAGTCTCCAGATGATAGACATTTGGGTTGTTTCCAAGATGTAGCAATCACAAATTGGGCTGCTATAAACATGGGTGAACATATGTCACTGTGATATGAGTCTTTTAATTCTTGTGTGTATATACCTAGCAGGGCGATGGCCAGGTCAAATGGGACCGCCAATCCTAGCTTTTTGAGGATTCTCCAAACTGATCTCCACAGGGGTTGTATGAGTCTACAGTCCCACCAACAGTGCAGAAGGGTTCCTTCTTCTCCACAGCCTCGCCAACATTTGCTGTTGGCTGACTCTGAGATGGCAGCCATTCTATGTGGAGTGAGATGAAATCTCAATGTTGTTTTCATCTGCATCTCTCGAATGACTAATGATGTTGAGCATTTCTTCCTATGCTTCTAAGCTGCTCTTACTTCTTCCTCTGAAAAATATCTGTTCATTTCAGATGCCCATTTTTTTTAACGTTGTATGGTTTTATATTTTTTTATAGTTGTGGGACAATGGACATAGGACAAATATATTTCTTTTGTTTTATTTCTTTAGAATAAATATGTTTTTTAACAATTTTATAATCTTTATTGATACATTACATATATGCATCATGATTGCACTCCATAATGGGGATTTGTACCAGTATAAAACACAACTTAATTCTCATTTTTTCCCATAGCCTTTGAATTGGGTTATTAAATTTGGGTGGGCTAATTTTTTGAGCTCTTTATATATTCTAGATAGTAGCCCTTTGTCTGAAGTACAGCTGGTAAAGATTTTTTTCCCACATTGTTGGTTGCCTGTTTGCATTGTTGGTGGTTTCCTTTGCTGTGCAGAAGCTTTTTAAAAGAATGAGGTCCCATTTGTTGATTTCCTCAGCCAATTCCTGTGCTATACAAGTTTTGTTCATGAAGTCTTTCCCTAAGCCAATGTCTTCAAGAGTTTTACCTAACCTGTTTGGCAGAAGGTTTAGAGTGTCTGTTTTAATAGTTAGGTCTCTTATCCACTTTGATTTTAGCTTGATACATGGTGAAAGAGTTAGATCTAGTCTTCGCCTTTGGCAAGTTAAAGCCCAGTTTTTCCAGCACCATTTGTTAAAGAGGCTATCTTTCCTCCATTGAGGATTTTTGGCTCCTTTGTCAAAGATGAGGTGGCTCAGTGTATGTGGAGTAGTTTCTGGGTCTTCTAGTCTACTCCATTGATCTTCAGGTCTGTTACTTTGCCAGTACCACGCAGTTTTTATCACAGTGGCTTCATAGTATAGTTTCAGGTTCGGAGTTGTGATACCCCCCACCATGTCCCTGTTGCTTAGAATTGCTTTGGCTATTCTAGGTCTTTTGTGGTTCCAGATGAAAGTTTGAATTTTTTTCTCTAGATCTGTGAAATATGCTGTTGGGATTTCAATCGGGATTGCATTGAATGTGTAGAGTAGTTTTGGGAGGATAGCCATTTTGAAAATATTGGTTCTTCCTACCCAGGAGCAAGGTATGTCTTTCCATTTTTGGATATCATCTTCTATCTCCTTTTTCAGAGTGCTATAGTTTTCAAAGTAGAGGTCTTTCACCTCCTTTGTTAGATTGATTCCTAGGTATTTTATTTTTTGGGGTGCTATTGTGAAAGGGACTGACTCTACAATTTCTATCTCAGTGGATCTACTGTTTGTGTATACGAAGGCTATTGATTTTTGAACGTTGACCTTGTAATCAGCTATGCGGCTAAAATTGGCGATTAGGTCCAGCAGTTTTTTAATTGAGTTTTTAGGATCCTCCAGATAGAGTATCATGTCATCAGCACATAATCACAATTTATCTTCTTCTTTTCCAATCTTTATTTAGAGATCTTTAAAAACTTCAAGGATATAACTGTATCCTAAGACTTGGAAAGTTTTCAGTACCTATTACATTGAATATAATTTTTATGGCTTTCTATGTCTCTTCTCCTAAAAGTACAAGAATATATGTATTTGTTGCAAATATTTAACATCACATCATAAGTCTTAACTCTTTTTCATTCTTTTCTTCTAAGTCATTTGAAAGGATCTCTTCTTGAGTTCTACGTTACTTTCTTCCCTTTGCACTAACCGGCTAATGAAGCTCTTCATTGTGTTTTTGAACTCCTTAGCTTCAAGATTTGCTTGGTTCTTTCATGTAGTTACCTATGAATATGTAGTTATCTATTGTTGAATTTCTCCATGAATTGTTTCTAACTTCATTAAATTATCTACTTTATTCTTATATTTCACTGAATTTTCTTATGGTTATGATCTTGGATACATTTTTAGTAATTTGTATTTATCCATGAATTGGGGGTCAGTTATCAGAGAATTATTGCATTTTGGGAAGGTGCCACATTTCCTTGATTTTTTACATTTCTGTGCCCTTGCATTATCCCATGCACATTGGTGGTGCTGCTTTTTCTTCTCAACTTCACATAGTGGTTTTCTTAGGGTTGAGTCACGCCTGCAGATGTGCCTATGGCTTCTAGCTGTGCAGCCCTGGCCCCATGTGGGTGCTGCACTGTTGCATCTGTGTGGTTTCTTCAGTTCTCATTAAAATTATCAAGCATTGCTTGTTCCTCAGTGACATAGGCTGTAGGACTAGTGGTGGCTGCACTATTAAAGCAAGGGCCTCAGAGTTCAACTCATTCTTGTGTTCCTCACAGTGGAAAGCCTTGGTAGGTCCTCCTTTGGTGTGGAGTCTAACACAGTTCATAGGCAGCCATGATGGACCTCGTATCTAAGGCAAAGGTGCATGGGAAAGGTCATTTATAGCTCACAGTTTTACAGAACTACTGTAGCACCTGGGACTTGATGTGCAATTCACCCTGAAGTTTCTAGCTCTTAGGCTCATGGGGCAGCACTGGGAAGGTTCTGAGGAAGAAAAGATGCTTCAGAAGTTTAGCCCCTGAGAACAAGGGCAAAGCCCTCAGCTCGGAACCTGGACTAGTAGGTGTAATCTACCAGGAGAACCACAGAATGAGACACAACAGAGGGGTAATTCTGGAAGAGCTAGGATGGCAGAACAGAGGCAGCTCAGCTGAAGATGTAGTCACAGCAAGACACCACTGTGGCTTTGGTCCCCACAACAGGGAGCAGCACAGTTATGACTCTATTGCAGGAAGATGCATGTGACCTCAACTACAGCACCCCACTCAGGGGATCTTGGAATGGCCAGAGTCTCAAGGACAGAGAAACACAATGGCTTCTCACAGGTAATCCCCTATCAGTGCCTCCAGCTCTAAGAAAGTACAGAAGAGCAGCCATGTGAGCCAAGAAATCACATTGTCAGGTTCCCTTCTCGGCATAGATCTCTCCTAGCTGATTCAAAACATGTGAGGAGTGCAGGATTCTCCAATAGTGAAGACTGCAGATATTCATGGTGGTGATGGAGACAGTGGGATCGTCTGGCTTATGCTTCCACCCTAGGAAAAATCCCTCTGGTCCTGAGCTGATTCCAACTGGGTGGCAGAAGCCAGGTGCTTCCTGCCATTCTCTGTAGAGCCATCCCAGATTCCTGTGTCCTACAGAACTTCTCTTGGTTCTCTGTAGCTTATTGGTGCTTTCCATTAGTTATCCTGGTCAAAATACAGTTATTTAATCACTGTTTGTGGATGGACTTGCAAAAGGGAAGATTATAGGTAGTTTTTTCTCTATGCATCTTGCTTTGATCTTTAATTTAATTTTTAAAAAGTGAAGAAGGGAGCTCCTTGCTGGTGCCCTCAAACTGGGCTTGGACTTCCCATTGGGTAATCCTGCGCTGCTTCAAAATAAACTAGAAATCCCCTGAGAGCCAAAGCTCTCTCTATCTTGAACACAGAGGAGTCACAGAATCCACCTAAGGCCTGAGCCCAAGTCAGGTTTTAGTAAAATCAGTCAAGACTTAAGAAATTATGTGAAAGAGTGAATGAATGGAAAGAAAGGAAAATAATCAGGAAGAAATTGTAAAATGATGAGAAGAAGCAAAGGAGAGCAGGAAAAACAAGGAGAGAAGAAGGTAAGGATGGAGCAAGGAAGCTAGATAGGAAAAAGTAATCTCAGTTGCCTACTGTCTTAATTCTGCTGCAGGTTAGGTGAGAGATGAATGGGTACTAAATGCCCTAGTCCATTGTTAAAGCTCAAGGAGTCATCTGTTTCATTATTGCTTAATTCTAGAATAAATGTCACCATCATCATTTTATAGAGTTGGTGAATGGTATATTTATTTACTTATCTGACACAATTTTCATACACTCGACAGCCTATTGCTCATGCTTCCTTTGTCACAGAATTAGGAAAATGTAGCATAAGCTTTAAACTTGCAACTACTGTGAAGGGAATGAGGCGGGCCCACCTTGAGGTAGGGCTGTACTGTGTGATGTGAGCTACTCAACACTTACAATCTGTGAGGCTTCTCAGTTGCTTCACCCTAGAAAATGAATGTTTTTGCTGATGTCTTTCTTCCCCCTACTCATCCTCTCTAGTGAAGCTATTCCAAACCGAGTTATGCATTTAACTATATTTTATACCAAAGCTGCAACATTAACAGGACTCATAGCCACAAATTTCCCCTTGAAATCACAGAGAATTTATACCTTCAATGCATTTAGCCACAAAGGAGCTTTTAGGTGACATTGATCTTATTAGGTGTCGACACACAGGAATTATATGCACACCTTATTTTCTACTTTGTTTTGATAAGAAACAACAGTATGTTTGGCACCGCATTCAAGTTCATCAAGTAAGCACTAAAGAACAGACTGGCTGCACAGATTAAAAGTTGGGAAAAGAAGATCAACATTCTGTGTGGAAAAATAATTCCTATATCTCTAGGTCCTTGGATCCTAATGTGGCAAGAATATTATTATCCACTGGAGTCATAAAGCCTTTTATAGAGATATTTCCCCCCTTAGCCCTGTTATTTTAATTTGTGCACAGACTTTAACACAGGCAATTTCTCCCTGCAAGGGCTTTTCTCTAATAGAATTATACTGTCTTAGCTCAAAATGGTCTTTGGTTCTTAGTCCACTGGGCTCAAAAGATTATTTTCTTGCAGTGGAGAGCTCTCCACACTGCCCGGGAGCCCACCATTATCGGCACTGAGCACCCCAATCCTCTTCATCCTTCAAGAGGCTACACAGCTGGGCCCAGCGTGAAAATGACAAGCACTAGAAAGCTCCAAGAGTTTATTTTCCTCTGGCTGGGCATCTCGGTTGCTGGATCCCCATCCATGCCATCACAATGCATTCCTTTCAATAAAAAGTGATCCTAACAGGATTAAATGTAATTTAGAGTCAATAAGGAGAAGTTTGCCATGGGGCAGAATGATAATAGACAGTATGATCAGAAGGTAGTGAGTCTGGAAGGTTTTCAAGAATGCATTCTAGTATACAAAAATGAAACGCAGAGGGTGGAAAAAAAATTTTATTTTCTGCCAAACCTTTCACTGGTTCCTGCATGCACGCAAATCAATTCACAGTCTATTAATGTAATAAGAACTGTACATTGTAGTTTACAGAGAGGCAAAAAGAAAGAAAGAGACATCTATCTGCAGAATAAAAAACTGTGATCTCAACACTAGTTCTCCTAGCTGCACAAATGGTAAATAAAATGTTTTTGGTTGTGCATGACATGAAACATTTTCCCACAAAAGACACATGAAGCCCACCAGAGAATTATATTTAGGGGAAGATGGCTCTTAAAGCATTGCTTAGCAGGCAATAGCTTTGTAATGTGCTCAGTCTTCTAGGAAGCAGCCCTCCAGGCTCCTGGCAAGGTGAGTCTGGGGAAGTAATAAAAGAACTGAGCACTGGATTCAAATCCAGTGCAGCAGCCACCACTCTAGGAAGGATGAGCTGCTTCCTTGCTGCTGCTTGCTGATGCATTTTCCACAATCAGTAATGTTTGAGGGAAGAAAGAAGAAAGCAGGCCAGGCACTGTAGCAAGAGTTAACGGTCAAAAACTGTCTAACTTCCAAGACTTTGAATTATAGGTCATAGAAAATAATAGTAGCTATCGCTTTATTGACATTGTTATTCTCATTTAGTGGACTGAATGCAATTTTACATATGTCATCTCATTTAATTTCCTCTATATTCCCTTAAAGTAGTTCACTTTAATTATCTCTTATAGATTGGGGGATGAAAATCAAGATTTGCTAGAAATGACCCATTCTCTAAACCATGGGGCTGCAATCAAATCCTGGGTTATGCGACAGTATCCAATGTTCACCTCTGTTCAGTTAATCACCTGAAATGAAAAACTTTTAAAAACTATTGGTTTGGTCAATGTCATTTCTGGGAAGAGTAATGAGTTTATTAAAAGAGTCAAAAAAATAATGGCTGGCCCACGGACTGAGGTTAGCAGCAGGGGGCTCGGGAAACGGCAACTGCGGCACCGAGTCTGCATCACCAAATCTGCGCCAGGGTTAGAGCTTACTGGCCTCCAGGCCTATGCCAGAAGAGCACCCAGCGACTGAATTTAGCAGCGGGCGTCTGGGGAAACGGCGGCTGTGCCACCGAATCTGCGCCAGAGTTGGAGCTTATTGGCCTCCAGGCCCACGCCAGAAGAGCACCCAGGGACTGAGTTTAGCAGCGGGCGGCTCAGAAAATGGCGACTGTGGCACCGAGTCTGCGTCACCGAATCTGTGCCGGGGTTAGAGCTTACTGGCTTCCAGGCCCACACCAGAAGAGCACCCAGGGACTGAGGTTAGCAGGGGGCAGCTTGGGAAACGGCGACACTGCCACCGAATCTGCGCCAGGGTTGGAGCTTGCTGGCCTCGAGGCCCACATCAGAAGAGTGCCCAGGGATTGAGTTTAGCAGCGGGCGGCTCGGTAAACGGCGACTGCAGCAACGAGTCTGCTTCACTGAATCTGCACCGGGGTTGGAGCTTGCTGGCTTCAGGTCTAAGCCGGAAGAGCGCCGAGGGACTGAGGTTAGCAGGTCAGACTCTAACGTTCTCCACAGTAAATGCAGAAGCACATCCAGTCAGCTTGTATTGGTGAGTAAGTGGGCCTTTTGTAACAACAGCCCCTACAATTGCAACTGCACAGGGCCTACAGCCTACGGGCCTCCAGGCCAACTACACAAGGGAGCCCAGAGACTCTGTAGTGCTGAGCAGATGGGCCCATTGCAACCTCAGACAGTGCCATTGTGGCAGTTCAGGAGCCACAGTCTCCCTGCCTCTAAATCAGACAGGAGAAGATGTTCTGACTGTATTGATTGACTAACTCATATGGTATGCTAGAACTAGGGGTTTTTCTTTACGTCCCAATACAGACTGCAAAGAACAACCCAGAAAACACTGCTATTTTAAGGTTCATAACTATTAGGAGGAAAGTGACTTGCAACAAACAGCGCCAGAAAACAGGGCACATCAGAGATGAGGAAACACTCTAAATCTCAGACACAAAGATTCTCACCTCCAAGTAACACAGGGGGAAGGGAAATAGAGAAATGTGGAGCCCAGCCTCCAGAGCCCTCAGAAATGCTAACCAAAGCAGATCTAGTAAAATGGAAAACAGAATTGATCTCTGAGATGAAAGCAGAGATACTGGACAATGTCAACAGGATGATTAATAAAGCTAAAGAGGAAATCATGGAGTTGATAGAATCCAAGATAGCAAAAGCAATGGAACCTTTTAAACACCTACAAGCAGAAGCCCAGGAAATTAAGACAGAAAATGAAAGTTTGCACAATAGAATGAATTTGGCAGAGGACCGAATTTCAGACCTAGAAGACAGGATCTCAACAGTGAACTGGAAAGGCATAATCTATGGAAAAAAGCAAGAGATAATGAAAAGTCAATCCAGCAGCTTCTAGATGATTCAAAGAAGAATAACATAAGATTGATTGGAGTCACTGAGGAAGCAGGAGACAATGCTAAAGACATCAAAAAGCTATTCACACAGATAATGGCAGAAAACTTCACAGAAAAAGGGAAAGAATAAAATACCCAAATCTATGAAGCATACAGAATGCCACATGCCCGTGACATAAAAAAATCTACACCTAGGCATATCATCATAAAAGTCCCAGATATCCAAAAACAGAATGAAATCCTGAAAGCAGCCAGAAAAAAGAAAACAGTTACATTCCAAGAGAAGCCCATCAGGATCACAGTGGACTTCTCCACTCAAACACTCAGTGCAAGAAGAGCCTGGAGTTAAGTCTTCCAAGCACTAAAGGAAAACAACTTCCAACCCAGACTAATGTATCCTGCACAACTATCCTTCAAAATTGAAGGGAAAATAAGATACTTTCATGACAAACAACACCTGAAAAACTTCACAAATATGAAACCTGTGCTTCGAAACATTTTAAAGAATATCGTGGAGAAAAATAAGGAAAGTTACAAATCCATGAGACCTAACCGAGTCAACCCATGGGACCAAACAAGAAACTGATGGGGAAAGGGCAAAAGTACAATAACACAGCCAAGAACAGAAAAACATGGCAGCACTAAATTTACCTATATCAGTCATAACAAGTAATGTCAATGGACTCAACGAGGCCAATTAAGAGCTACAGACTAGCAAAGTGGATCAAAAACCAAGACCCTACAATCTGCTGCATACAAGAAACACACCTAATTCAGAAAGAAACCCATGGACTAAAACTAAAGGGATGGAAAACAATACTCGATGTGACTGGAAACAGCAAGAAAGCAGGAGTGGCGATTTTATTTGTAGACAAAACAGACTTCAAGCCAAAGCTGATAAAGAGAGATAAAGATGGACACTACCTTTTAGTCCAGGGAAAAATCCAAGAGACAGAAATAACAATCTTAAATATCTATGCTCCAAATTCTAATGCACCCAACTATATAAAATAAATATTAACGGACTTGAAAAACCAGATAAACTCCAATACAATAATAGTAGGGGACCTCAATACCACACTGTCACAAAGAGACAGATTGACTGGACAAAAAGTCACTAAGGAAATCCTTGAGCTCAACCAGACTCTTCAGCAAATGGACTTAATAGATGCCTACAGCGTATTTCACCCCACAAAATAAAAATTTACAGTCTTCTCAGCTGCTCATGGATCATTCTCAAAAATAGAACATGTGCTTGTTCATAGAACAGGTTTAAGCAAATATAAATGGATTGAAGTTATCCCTTGTATACTGTCTGACCATAGTGCCCTGAAATTGGAGCTGAATAGCAAAGGAAAGCCCAGGATCTTCACAAACACATGGAAACTGAACAACACTCTGCTGACCTACCAATGGGTCACAGAAGAAATTAGAGAAGAAATTGAGCAGTTCTTACAACTAAATGATAACCCCAGTACAACATATAGAAATTTATGGGACACAATGAAAGCAGTTCTATGAGGAAAATTCATAGCAGTGAAAGCCTACATCCAGAAAATGGAGCAAGCTCACATATACAACTTAATGCTGCACCTCAAGCAACTAGAAAGAGAGGAGCAAAAAAAACCCCAAAGCTCACACTAGGCAAGAAATTATAAGGATCAGGGCAGAAATTAATACAATAGAAACCAAAAGAATGGTTCAAAAAATCAATGAATTGAAAAGATAGTTCTTTGAGAGGATAAACAAAATTGATAAGACCTTTAGCCAACCTCATTAAAGAAAGGAAGGAAAAGGCTCATATCTATGCTATTAGGAATGAGAACGGGGAAATTTCTACTGACCCAGAGGAAATCCAGAGGATAATAAACACCTACTTTGAAAATTTATACTTCAATACAATGGAAAATGTAGAAGAAATGGATAGATTTCTAGAGCTATTTGAACTCTCAAAGCTTAATAAAGAAGATATAGAAATATTACAACATGCCCCAATAACAATCTGTGAAATTGAAAATGGAATTAAAAACTTGCCAACAAAGAAAAGCCCTGGACCTGATGGTTTTACTGCTGAATTCTATAAATTTTTTAAAGAAGACTTAGGGTCTCTACTTCTGAAACTCTTCAATGAAATTGAAAAGGAAGCAGTACTCCCAAACTCATTCCTGGAAGCAACCATTACCCTGATTCCAAAAGCAGAGAAACTCCCAACCAAAAAGCAGAACTACAGGCCAATATCTCTAATGAATATCGATGCCAAAATCCTCAATAAGATCCTGGCAAACAGAATACAGAGAATTATCAAAAAGATTATACACCCTGACCAAGTTGGATTCATCCCAGGGATGCAAGGGTGGATCAACATACGTAAATCAATCAATGTTATACACTATATGAACAGGCTTAAGGACAAAAATCATATGGTCATCTCAACTGATGCAGAAAAAGCGTTTGGCAAAATACAACACCAATTTATGATCAAAACTCTACAGAAGATTGGAATAGATGGTCTGTATCTCAAACTAATAAAAGCTATCTACGAGAAACCTTCAGCCAGTATCTTACTAAATGGTCATAAATTGAATCCTTTCACACTAAGATCGGGAACAAGACAAGGGTGTCCTCTTTTACCACTTCTGTTCAATATAGTTCTGGAAACATTAGCCATAGCAATTAGACAAGAGAAAGAAATAAAAGGAATAAAGATTGGAAAAGAAGTTAAATTGTCATTATTTGCTGACGACATGATACTCTATCTAGAGGATCCTAAAAACTCAATTAAAAAACTGGTGGACCTAATTGCCAATTTTAGCTGTGTAGCTGGTTACAAGGTCAACGTTCAAAAATCAATAGCCTTCATATACACAAACAGTAGACTCACTGAGATAGAAATTGGAGAGTCAGTCCCTTTCA
>PVIR01011154.1:0-47926 GCA_004026965.1 Petromus typicus
CCTCAGACAGTGCCATTGTAGCAGTTCAGGAGCCACAGTCTCCCTGCCTCTAAAGCAGACAGGAGAAGGTGTTCTGACTGTATTGATTGAGTGCCTCATATGGTGTGCCAGAACTAGGGGTTTTTCTTTAGGTCCCAATACAGACTGCAAAGAACAACCCAGGAAACACTGCTATTTTAAGGTTCCTAACTATTAGGAGAAAAGTGACTTGCAACAAACAGGGCCAGATAACAGGGCAGGTCAGAGATGAGGAAACACTCAAAGTCTCAGACACAAAGATCCTCACCTCCAAGTAACACAGAGGGAAGGGAAATAGAGAAGTGTGAAGCCCAGTCTCCAGGGCCCTCGGAAATGGTAACCAAAGCAGATCTAGAAAAATGGAAATCAGAACTGATCTCTGAGATGAAAGCAAAGATATTGGACACTGTCAACATGAAGATTAATAAAGCTAAAGAGGAAATCATGGAGTTAATAGAATCCAAGATAGCAAAAGCAATGGAACCTTTTCAACACCTACAAGCAGAAGCCCAGGAAATTAAGAAAGAAAATGAAAGTTTGTGCAATAGAATGAATTTGGCAGAAGACTGAATTTCAGACCTAGAAGACAGGATCTGAACCAATGAACTGGAAAGGCATAATCTATGGGAAAAAAGCAAGCGATAATGAAAAGGCAATCCAACAGCTCCTAGATAATTCAAAGAAGAATAACATAAGATTGATTGGAGTCACTGAGGAAGCAGGAGACAATGCTAAAGACATCAAAAAGCTATTCACACAGATAATGGCAGAAAACTTCACAGAAAATGTAAAGAATTGGACATACAAATATATGAAGCATACAGAATGTCACATGCCTGTGACATGAAAAAATCTACACCTAGACATATAATCAAAAATGTCCCAGATATCCAAAAAAAAGAATGAAATACTGAAAGCAGCCAGAGAAAAGAAAACAGTTACATTCCAAGAGAACCCTGTCAGGATCACAGTGGACTTCTCAACTAAAACACTCAATGCAAGAAGAGCCTGGAATGAAGTCTTCCAAGCCCTAAAGGAAAACAACTTCCAACCCAGACTGATGTATCCTGCTAAACTATCCTTCAGAATTGATGGGGAAATAAGATACTTTCATGACAAAAAACACCTGAAAAATTCAACAAATACGAAACCTGTACTCTAAAACATTTTAAAGAATATCTTGGAGAAAAATAACGAAAGTTACAAATCCATGAGACTTAACTGAGTCAACCCATGGGACCAAACAAGAAACTGATGGGGAAAGGGCAGAAGTAGAATAACACAGCCAAGAACAAGAAAATATGGCAGCACTAAATTTACCTATATCAGTCATAACGATTAATGTCAGTGGACTCAATGCGCCAATTAAGAGACACAGACTGGCAGAGTGGATCAAAAAACAAGATCCTACAATCTGCTGCATAAAGAAACACATCTAATTCAGAAAGAAACACATGGACTAAAAGGAAAGGGATGGAAAATAATACTCCATGTGACAGGAAACAGCAAGAAAGCAGGAGTGGTGATTTAATTAGCAGACAAAGTAGACTTCAAGCCAAAGTTGATAAAGAGAGATAAAGATGGACACTATCTTTTAGTTCAGGGAAAAATCCAAGAGAAAGAAATCACAATCTTAAATATCTATGCTCCAAATTCTAATGCACCCAACTACATAAAACAAATATTAATGGACTTGAAAAAACAGATAAACTCCAATACAATGATAGTAGGGGACTTCAATACCCCACTGTCACAAAGAGACAGATCGACTGGACAAAAAGTCACTAAGGAAATCCTTGAGAACAACCAGACTCTTCAGCAAATGGACTTAATAGATGCCTACAGAGTATTTCACCTCACAAAGTCAGATACACATTCTTCTCAGCTGCTCATGGATCACTCTCCAAAACAGACCATGTGCTCATTCATAGAACAGGTTTAAGCAAATATAAAGGGATTGAAGTTATCCCTTGTACACTGTTGGATCATACTGTCCTGAAATTGGAGCTGAATAGCAAAGGAAAGCCCAGGATCTTCACAAGCACATGGATACTGAACAACACTCTGATGACCAATCAATGGGTCACAGAAGAAATTAGAGAAGATATTGAGAAGTTCTTACAACTAAATGATAACCCCAGTACAACATAGAGAAATTTATGGGACACAATGAAAGCAGTTCTACGAGGAAAATTCATAGCGGTGAAAGCCTACATTCAGAAAACGGAGCAAGCTCAAATAAACAACTTAATACTTAACCTCAAGCAAGTAGAAAGAGAGGAGCAAAACAAACACAAAGCTCGCACTAGGCAAGAAATTGTAAGTATCAGGACAGAAATTAATGCAATAGAAACCAAGAGAATGGTTCAAAAAATCAATGAATAAAAAGTTGGTTGTTTGAGAGGATAAACAAAATGGATAGACCCTTAGCCAACCTCATTAAACAAAGGAAGGAAAAGGCTCATATTTATGCTATTAGGAATGAGAACGGAGAAATTACTACCGACCCAGAGGAAGTCCAGAGGATAATAAACACCTACTTAGAAAATTTATACTTCAATTAATTGGAAAATGTAGAAGAAATGGATAGATTTCTAGACACATATGAACTCCCAAAGATGAATAAAGAAGATGTAGAAATGTTAAATGCCCCAATAACAATCTGTGAAATTGAAAATATAATTCAAAACTTGCCAACAAAGAAAAGCCCTGGACCTGACGGTTTTACTGCTGAATTCTATAAAACTTTTAAAGAAGAGTTAGTGCTTCTACTTCTGAAACTCTTCAATGAAATTGAAAAGGAAGTATTACTCCCAAACTCATTCCTGGAAGCAACCATTACCCTGATTCCAAAGGTAGAGAAAGACCCAACAAAAAAAGAGAACTACAGGCCAATATCTCTAATGAATATCGATGCAAAAATCCTCAATAAGATTCTGGCAAACAGAATATAGAGAATTATCAAAAAGATTATACACCCTGACCAAGTTGAATTCATCCCAGAGATGCAAGGATGGTTCAACATACATAAATCAATCAATGTTATACACTATATTAACAGGCTTAAGGACAAAAATCATATGGTCATCTCAATTGATGCAGAAAAAATGTTTGAGAAAATACAACACCCATTTATGTTCAAAACTCCACAGAAGATTGGAATAGATGGTCTGTATCTCAAACTAATAAAAGCTATCTATGAGAAACATTCAGCCAGTATCATACTAAATGGTCAAAAATTGAAACCTTTCCCACTAAGGTCAGGAACAAGACAAGGGTGTCCTCTCTCACCACTTCTGTTCAATACAGTTCTGGAAATATTAGCCATAGCAATTAGGCAAGAGAAAGAAATAAAAGGAATAAAGATTGGAAAAGAAGAAGTTAAATTGTCATTATTTGCTGACGACATGATACTCTATCTAGAGGATCCTAAAAACTCAATTTAAAAACTGCTGGACCAAATCGCCAATTTTAGCTGCGCAGCGGGTTACAAGGTCAACATTCAAAAATCAATAGCTTTCGTATACACAAACAGTAGACCCACTGAGATAGAAATTGGAGAGTCAGTCCCTTTCACAATAGCACACCAAAAAATAAAATACCTAGTAATCAGTCTAACAAAGAAGGTGAAAGACCTCTACTCTGAAAACTATAGCACTCTGAAAAAGGAGATAGAAGATGATATCGAAAAATGGAAAGACATACCTTGCTCCTGGGTAGGAAGAAGCAATATTATCAAAATGGCTATACTCCCAAAACTATTCTACACATTCAACGCAATTCCAATGGAAATCCCAACAGCATATTTCACAGATCTAGGGAAAAAATTCAAACTTTCATCTGGAACCACAAAAGACCTAGAATAGCCAAAGCAATTCTAAACAACAGGAACATGGTCAGGGCTATTACACCTCTGAACTTTGAACTATACTATAAAGCCACTGAGATAAAAACTGCATGGTACTGGCAAAGTAACAGACCCAAGGATCAATGGAGTAGACCAGAAAATCCAGAAACTACTCCAGATACACTGAGCCACCTCATCTTTGTCAAAGAAGCCCAAAATCCTCAATGGAGTAAAGATAGCCTCTTTAACAAATAGTGCTGGAAAAACTGGGCTTTAACTTGCTAAAGACTAAAACTAGGTCTAACTCTTTCACTGTGTACCAAGCTAAAATCCAAGTGGATAAGAGACCTAAATATTAAAACAGACACTCTAAACCTACAGCAAAACAGGTTAGGTAAAACTCTTGAAGACATTGGCTTAGGGAAAGACTTCATGAACAAAACTTCTATAGCACAGGAATTGGCTGAGGAAATCAACAAATGGGACCTCATTCTTTTAAAAAGCTTTTGCACAGAAAAGGAAACCACCAACAGTGCAACTAGGCAACCAACAATGTGGGAAAAAAACTTTACCAGCTGTTCCTCAGATAATGGGCTACAATGTAGAATATATAAAGAGCTCAAAAAAATCAGCCCACCCAAATTTAATGACCCAATTCAAAAATGGGCATCTGAAATGAATAGATGTTTTGGAGAGGAAGAAATAAGAGCAGCTAAGAAGCATATGAAGAAATGCTCAACATCATTAGTCATTGGAGAGATGCAGATGCAAACAACATTGAGATTTCATCTCACCCCACATAGAATGGCTGCCATTTCAGAATCAGCCAATGGCAAATGTTGGCAAGGCTGAGGAGAATAAGGAACCCTTCTCCACTGTTGGTGGGACTGTGGACTCGTACAACCCCTGTGGAGATCAGTTTGGAGATTCCTCAAAAAGCTAGGATTGATGGTCCCATTTGAACCGGCCAATGCCCTGCGAGGTATATACACACAAGAATTAAAAGACTCATATCACAGTGACATATGTGTACCCATGTTTATAGCAGCCCAATTTATGATTGCTACATCTTGGAAACAACCCAAGTATCCATCAACTGGAGACTGGTTGAAAAAGCTGTGGTTCTTCTACAGAATGGAGTATTACTCTGCCATAAAAAATGGTAAGTCTGAATCATTTCTACTTAAATGGACATACCTTGAGGATATCCTCATAAGTGAAATAAATAAGGCACTGATAGGTACATATCACATCTTTTCTCTGGTATGAGAAAATAAAGATGTAAATGAGTCCTGACATTGTATGTTTTATATTGTGAAATAGAAAATAATCAATGTAAAATAGTTTGAAGGGAGGAAATGTTGAGGTTGCAAGAAAAAAGTAAGGAAACAAATTTTATGTATATGGAGGGGGTGGTAGTGTGGGTAGGGCTATGGAAAAAATGAGATTTAAGTTGTGTCTTATACGGGTACAAATCCCCATTATGGAGTGCCATCATGATGTGTATATTTAATGTACCAATAAAGAAAAAAAGAAAATAAATAAATAAATAAATAAATAAACAAACCTTGTGTATATAAGGAAGCAAAACAGTTGAAGGGAAATCAAAGTAATAGATAAGAATAAAAATCAAGATTTATTTTGTGTAGTTATAAATTAACAACATGAATGTGATGATAATGCACTCCTAAAATGTACTATTAAACTCAATAAAGAAAAATAATAATTTCCAGGTGTAGTAGAGCATGCCTGTAAGTGGCGAACAGGAAGAGTTGGGGTGTGAGGACTGCTTCATGTTTGGGGCCAGCTTGGGCTCAACAGTGAAGTCAAGGCTAAGGTGAATTATGAAGTGAAACCCTTTTCTCAAAATACCAACGTGAACTAAAGGAAAATAGCAAAGGTAAGCATTCAAACTATAAATAAATCATTTATATATTAAAATATTTAACATGAGTCATTCAATACATTGGCTTCTTTACCCTGGTTCTTACTTTCCTTTCCAATTATCTAGTGAACAAAGTAATTTTTTTTCCATAGTGTTTCCCATATTGTGAACTTGGATAACTGACTACCTATGGTTTCATGGGAGTCTTTATCTAATTTAAATTGGAAAAATTCCTAGAGGTTTGATTAGATGTAAATTAAAATATGCCAAAATCATTATAAATACAACAGTACGTAGTTCCTATTTTCTGTCACCATGAACTTCATCATTATCTATATTTTTTCATATTTTGTTTCAGTTTTGATACTAATACTCATTGTTAGATTCATATATTATCAGTAGATTAATTCATTTTAAATTTTCTAGTCAAATCTCTTTAAAAACTATTATATCAATATTTATTACCTAAGATGAATATTTCACTGACTACATGATAAAACACAATGATAAACATGAGAGAACCAATTAATAATACTTAGAAATATCACTCGATTTTATAAAAAGATTAAATATTTTTGATTTTTGAAAACATTTCATTAGAAGGTAATCAACCCATGATAATAATGTTTTTGGTTGTTTTTGAGATGGTCTTACTTTGTAGCTCAGATTGGCCCTGAATTCTTTGTAGCCCAGGCTAGCCTCTATTCATGATAATCCTCTTGCCTCTGCCTCCCAAATGCTGCAAAAACAGGTGTGAGCCATCATACCCAGCATTGTGGTATGTGATGCTAGGGATCATATTTAGGACCTGTGCTTGCCAGGTAGACACCAGAAACACTGAGCTAAATTCCTGGTCTACAAACCACAATGTTTTGTTTTGTTTTGTTTTGTTCTGTTTGACTGGTGTCACTTTTTAAATTCAGGCTGGCCCTAAGCTCAGCATTGAACTCACAGCAATCCTTCTGCTTCTGCCTCCCAAGTTCTGGGATTACAAACATGAGCCACTACACTGGGCACTGTAGTGTGTGGCTCTCATTGCTGATGGGCATGAGTCTCCATGCCCAGAATTGTTGTATGTGGCTACCGGGTATCAAACTCAGGGCCTTTCACTTGCAAGGCAGGCACTGGAACCACTGAGCTAAATCCCTAGTCCCACAATGTAATTTTTAAACAACGCAGAGTCTCAATATTTCTGTATAATATGCATATGTTACAATATTCATATATATGGATATATATATGAATATATAATATTCATAATAAACTATATATTAGTTTATATATATGTATTAGAATTATGTATGGAAAGGTAGAAAATATTTTTCAAAGAGAATGAGCTTTCAAAATTCATATCAGAAAAATATCTCTATGCAAGTCACACCAAACATCAAGCAAATTGAAACAGTAAAAATAAGACCTATGCTAAATATTTATTTTTAAAAATCTGATATAAGAAAAACCTTCAAATAACCTTCAAAAATCTGAAAAGTAATGAAGCCTTTTCAATATTATAAGAAGTAATATAAATCTAGTGACAGTAGATAGCATACTTGAAATTTTCAGAGAGAAACTTCCAACCCCTAATTATATATTCTACAAAATCAAAGCCATATAGAGGGAAAAAGGGGGTGTTTACCATAAGGATGAGTTTAAAAATAATGGGAAAACTTTTAGATGATAGACACATGAACTATGAAAAGTAATAATGTAGAAATATTGAATAGATAAATGAAATAAACATTTTTCTTATTTATATTTTTGATAATTGATTACATAATAACATGTCATGGGATATAGAGAAGCAAAAGTGTGATGGCCCTAGGACATGTGATGGGGTAACAAATGTAGAATCATTCACACCTGCCTCCTTACATGACATGTAAGATCATATAACAATCCAACTAGACTACTGTGATAAAAATGCTCATTTAAATTACTGGAAAAGAAGCAATGTGGAAATCAAAATGTACAGGAGGAGTAAAGTTCTACTAAATACTGTATTAATAAGATAACAGGAATTTGGAAGAAACAGTAAGCTCTAGTTATATACCAGGAATTACAATATAAATCACATTGTCAGAAATGGAGTAATGAAACTTTGCAAATAAAATGAAGAAATGGTGAGATCTGAATTAAAAATTTAATACAACTATTAACTCTATGGCAAGATACACTTTAATTATAAATATGTATACAGACAAAAATGATGAGAAGTGTGGCCATTTAAGTATAAATCATTCAAACTTATCTTTTTTTTAATCTTTATTGGTACATTAAATATACACATCATGATTACACTCCATAATGAGGATTTGTACGAGTATAAGACACAACTTAATTCTCATTTTTCCCATAGCCCTACCCACCCTACCACCCCCCATATACATAAAATTTGTTTCCTTACTTTTTGTTACAATCTCAACATTTTCCCCATTCACTCTATTTTATATTGAGCATTTTCTATTTCACAATATATAACATACAATGCTAGGATTCATTTACATCTTAATTTTCTCATACCAGAGAAAAGATGTGATATGTACCTATCTGTGCCTTATTTATTTCACTTATGAGGATATCCTCAAGGTATGTCCATTTAAGTAGAAATGATTCAAACTTTCCATTTTTTATGGCACAGTAATACTCCATTCTGTAGAAGAACCACGGCGTTTTTATCCAGTCTCCAGTTGATAGATACTTGGGTTGTTTCCAAGATGTAGCAATCATAAATTGGGCTGCTAGAAACATGGGTGCACATATGTCACTGTGATATGAGTCTTTTAATTCTTGTGTGAATATACCTAGCAGGGCAATGGCCAGGTCAAATGGGACCTCCAATCATAGCTTTTTGAGGAATCTCCAAACTGATCTCCACAGGGGTTGTACGAGTCCACAGTCCCACCAACAGTGGAGAAGGGTTCCTTATTCTCCTCAGCCTTGCCAATATTTGCCGTTGGCTGATTCTGAAATGGCAGCCATTCTATGTGGAGTGAGATGAAATCTCAATGTTGTTTTCATCTGCATCTCTCGAATGACTAATGATGTTGAGCATTTCTTCATATGCTTCTTAGCTGCAGTTACTTCTTCCTCTGAAAAATATCTGTTCATTTCAGATGTCCATTTTTGAATTGGGTCATTAAATTTGGGTGGGCTGATTTTCTTGAGCTCTTTATATATTCTAGATCGTAGCCCTTTATCTGAGGAACAGCTGGTAAAGATTTTTTTCCCACATTTTTGGTTGCCTCGTACCTTGAGAACATCCTCATAAGTGAAATAAATAGGGCACAGATAGGTACATAGAGCATCTTTTCTCTAGTATGAGACAATAAAGATGTAAATGAGTCCTAGAATTGTGTGTTATATATTGTGAAATAGAAAATGCTCGATGTAAAATAGGGAGAAGGGGGAAAATGATGAGATTGTAATAAAAAAGTAAGGAAACAAATTTTATGTATATGGGGGCGCAGTAGGGTGGGTAGGGCTATGGGAAAAATGAGAATTAAGTTGTGTCTTATACTGATACAAATCCCCATTATGGAGTGCAATCATGATGCGCATATGTAATGTACCAATAAAAATTAAATAAATAAATAAATAAAATTTAAAAAGAAAAAATGATGAGAAGTATAAATAAAAATCATATTTTCAGTTAGCTGAAGTAGTTATATTGGTATTTCATGTAAAACCACGTCGTGAAGAAAATTACATGAAATAACAAGAGATATTAGGAAGAAGAAAAGATAAATTCATCGCGTGGCCCAATAATCCTTAACATGAACAAATATGTTTTGCACTTTTAGATTCATGAACCAAAAACTCACTAGAGCAAAGAAACAGTAGAAAAAGTTATAAATCTATTGGTTTAACGTACACTGTTTTACTTGTTTGAAATAGTAACAGGTAAAGAAAAGTCACTACATCTATAAAAGATTGAAAAAGCATGATCATTTGATTTTGATAATTTTCTATAAATTGTTGATGTCATACAGTATGTTTTTCATGGCAATTAGTTGATGGGAAAATCAATAGCAAAACCATAGCCATGTACAAACAAAACTAAAAATATTTTTTCTATACAAAGATTAAAAACCAGAAAAAGATTGAAATAATCTAAAGAAAACAAAAAGAAAGAACCAATCTAAAGACTGGAAGAAAAATAAAATAGGACTAAAATGATAGAGAAAGTTAGAATAAGCTCATTTTTGAAAACACTCATAAAATTAATTAATAATTGGTAAGGATGAAGAGAAATATAAATAGGTATGCTTAATTGGAAGGAAAGACAGGAAAACAGACTGTTTTCTACAAAGTTTAAAGGGAAAGAAGAGTAATACTTTGAAAAAAGTTCATGGTGATACATTAGACAACTTAGATGAAATGAAAAAAATAAAAATCCTTAATAGAGTATAAAAATAAAAAATAGAATTTCAATTTTGCTATATATACTTGCTGCAATGTGTATGACTTTAAAAACTCATACCCCCAGAGATATTATAGTTCATAAAATAACCAAGAAATGATACCACACTTAGACATAGTCTTCCAAAAAGCATAAGAGGAGCCAACATTCCCCTACTAACTTTAGGAGACAAATAAAAAAGAGTTAACAACATACACTTTTAATTTTTTTTTCAAAAGAAAATGTGTTTTATAAATGACATTAGAGAAACAAAACAAAAAAAGAAAAAGAAAAAGGAAAAGTGGCTCCAATTCAGGTTTGAGGTAGTGTAATTTCCAGTATCAGAATCATAATGCGAAGCTACAGGATCTTAGTGGATGTAAGAAATATTCAGCAAATTGCAACACCCAAACAATAAAAATTCAAAAGTAAATACAGAATTCTAGTATTCTGGTATATAGGAACCACATAAAACTTACACTTTGTTGGGCCAGGGAGTTAGCTCAGTGGTTCCAGTGCCTGTCTTGCAAGCGCAAGGGCCTGGGTTCGATTCCCTGGCAACCACATACACTACTGGGGACTCATGCCCAGCAGCAATCAGCACCACATACCACAGTGCTAGGTGTGGTGGCTCATGCTTGTAATCCCAGCACTCAGGAAGCAGAAAACTTACACTTTTCATCTCAGTTTAAAGCATAGAAAACGTTATCATTCAGCATCTTTAAGAACATTCCAAATTTATAACTGTCTTTTCCATACATCTATTTTTACATATGGTATACTATATTGTTGTATTAAGTATGATATGGGAACAAAACACGTAGACTATAATATGTTGGAAGATGTTTAAATATCGTAGTATAAAACTATTAAAATTCTGGGTTTTTTTAATGTTCGTAGAAAACCTGTGAAGATACTACTATACATGTCCCTGATCCCTTCCTGTGTGACAGGGAGCATCATTATTCTGCCACATCTTCTGTCATGATGTTTCTCCCTTGGGGACAGTTTACTATGAACTCTATCCCCTGAACCTGTGAGGCGATCCATATTTCTATTTCTTTTAGTTGTGGTCATTGGGCATCTTGTCCCAATAACAAGAAACTTGACTATACATCACTTATAATATATGACTACATCATCTTTTTGGATGGTTTCATGTACTTAACACTATGTTTTAAAAAGTTTACTCAATTTGAGAAAATGTAGTTTAGTTTGCATTACAGTACTAATTTTTCTTGATTATTTCAAAACTTTGAAGAATAGATTTAAAAGCTACTTGTGACACAACTGATAATATCCTTTCAATATATTGCAAATATACTATAAGAAATAAAATGTTTTATATTTTTCCAAAGAAGCCAGAAATTAATTTCCAGGTTTAATCTTTGATATAATAACAAAATAACTTTAAAAAAACCTGATAAAATCAACCCCAAAATAAGTTTTTACAAAGGTGTCCTACTATCAACATGACAGGAAGAATGTCAGGTTCTTGTTAAGTGTGTGTAATATTGAGCTTGCCCAGTGACATGACACAGAATATGCATTTCATCCCATAACCCACTGACCTAAGCCATCCAAGGACTTTTACTGGCCTAACACGAAACTGGTCTCGGTGATTCAGATTCAAATATTCTCATTTTACAGAAACATAGGCATATGGCACATGCCATTCTAGATAAAAATAAGTACAAGAGACATCAGACTAGCGTAAAATGAGGATAATGTTTGGATTATGATTTTTAACTAACATGTTTTACAAAACGGTGAAAATGTAATGTACACAGTCTACAAGGTGGAGATGAAGATATATATAGATCATGTAAATTAAATGAAAAATTTTCCAGTTGTATAGAAACATGCAATTTTATATTGATACCATGTATATTGAAACATATTAATTCTGTAGATAACATGATGTCCAAAGTATTCTATCATGTTAAATAATCAAATGGACAAAATTATTATAGCTAAAACTTCATAATATTTAATATTAATAATTAATAATATTATTTCCTGAAATAATATCATATATATATATGAATAGTTTTTCATTTTGTTTAAAATTTACACATGAAAGTGAAAAATAACAACAGAGCTCTATTTTTAAACAAAAATGTTGAAGAGAAACCATAAAGAAACTACTAGAAAGTGAAATTGTTTTAAGGATAAAAGTCTATCTACATGTTACCTTTCTTCTCTCTCAAATAACCCAAAGTAAATAATTTAAAATAATAAGCCTGATTAAGAACGGGTATATTTTTCTCTATATGATATATGCTTTTTCAGACTGTTATTAATTTAAATATTTCACAGTTAAATTTGAAATGATGTTTTACTGATAGCACCTCATGACTACATTTTATCAAGGAGGTATAGAATTCTTTCTAAAATCTTCTAATATATGTACTAATATACAACAGTTTTGTCTGAATTATGAAACATTGTGGCTTTATTGCACTCTTTTATTATCTTTCTGTATTAGTTATACAGTGAACGGGAGGAAAAAGCCTTTTCAAATACTGGTCCACTTCTGATGGAAGACTGACGGCAGCTGTCAGCAGCGCTAGGCCGAGAAACACTTCAGTTCGCGTCCAGGCAAATAAGGAAAACTGCTCCCAGGGAGGCATGTCTGACACCAACCTGAGGGGAGCTGGCAGTGACAGCTCTGCCCCATATTTGTGATCCTGATTATACTTTCCAATTAGATGAATGGTTAAATTAAAACTGATATAAGCTCTCAATGTAGAAATAAATGTTACTATTGTCTCAGGTTAGTGTGATTAGGTATATTCTCTTCTTACTGGAGTGTAGGCATATTAATAAAGTTATTAATTACGTTATATAGTACATATTAAATTATAATTCATAAATGAATCAACACATTTATTGGCATATTATTATTATAAAATGTAGCAAATTGATATTGGAATAGTATTTGTAATCGTCAACATATTAGATGTCAATGAATTATATATCTTTAGTTTGAAAGTCTATTTAATCTAATGTATTACATCAAACAGGAAACGATTTCTATTCATAAATTTTAAGTGACCTTCTCAATACCAAATATTTTTATATCTCTGCTTTACTGAACTGAAATACAGAGATACCTACTAATATCATGACATCTGTCATTCATAATTTACATATTTCCTCTGAAAGAACTGGAAGCTGTATTTTAATGTTTGGGACATTCCAGAAAGCAGACATAGCAAACTATTTTCTATTATCTCCTTCAAATACACATTTTTTCCTGTGTTCTAAAGTTTTCAGGTACAAAAATAAAAGGAATATAAGTCAGTGTGATGGATTTCGTGTCTGTATGGGGAAAGATAACTTCTGAAACTGGGGCCAGTGGATGAGATAAATATAGAAACCTAATCCCATTTGTGATCTTTTGAAAATCCAGAGAAATGTGGCAGCTTCATAGAGTGACACTATTCATAAAGACTTTGAAATGGCCTTTTGAGATCCACTAGAAGGAAATACAGAAAGAAATATGTATGGAAATAGGCTGCATTCATAAATGAGAAGGAAGCAATATTCTGGGCCAAAAATTGTAATAAACCGTGTACCAACACTTCCTCCAAAAACATTCATTCCACAGAATTAGAATGTGAATGATTTTTGTCTGTCAGTTTTGAACTTTCTGGAAGCATATATTTTGCATATTTACTTTCACAAAAATGTCCTTTTCTACTCAGCTAAAGCAGCAGAGAGCCATTTTACCGCTGCTACCCGCACAGCCTTCGCCTTTGATATCTCTGCGCTGTTATGAGCTGTGCAGGAACACGTGCATCGTCCTCCGCGCCCCGGAAATCGCGCAGTAGGCTCTGGAGCAGCTGGCGCATATTCCTGGATAAATAGGCGCTGCTTTTGGAGAACTGTCAATGTTCTAGCTGACTAGGAAAAATATGCTAGAATTTAAAACCCCAGTCCATAAAACCACAAAGTCTAATTTTAAATAATTCATTATTCTACTTTTTTCATCCTTCTACAAGTTATGATAATCGTTCTCTCTGAATCCTCTAAACCTGTTCAAGAAGACACACAAAACTGGTCTGAACTGACAAACAATGGTTAAAAACATTTAAAATTTCATATCAGTGTAGTAGTGTTTAACTATTAAGTTAGGTGTGGCAGTCATTTTGGTAGATGAGAGAAAGGAATTAAAATATTTTTAAAATGGTTCCTGTATTTTAAGAAAAATATAGTAAACAAATTCATAGATGAAAACTTAGAGGACTATACCCAAAAAATCATAGACAGAAATCACATTTGAATTGAGAAAGTATAAAATTAATAAAAATTCTCCCGAAGATAGTTGTATATTTTTAAAGTTATTCAGTCAATACTTAAATGCACATGATTTTCTAATAAAGCACACTACTGTTCGTATAAGTAGAAGTCACTTAACGCCAAAGTGAGGGTCAAGAGAGTCACTATCTTCTGTGGGGTTATTCTACCTCCTCAGTGAGATGAAGTGCTTTCTAGAGGTGACTCAGAAGAATGAACAACAACATGCATAGAGCTGGATAGCTAAACCACTGCCTCTCATATAGGGTAGTGTGAATGCAGACAACAGTTTAATTGACACCTCATACAAATGCAGGATGATGCTAGTTCTCATTCCATAGAGTTGCAATGTTCATGATGAAGTTGCTGCACTCAGAATTTACTTGGCCCATATTATGTAGTAGGTTCAATGTGCTTAACAGATTATTGATAGGTGAGTCATAAGGTATGGTGGTGTCCATATTTCTCAACTTTGACATTTTTGGCTACTTTTATTTATGCACACATGCACATACTAACAAAATCATCATAAATGACTGCTACAAATGTAGTTTAGAAAACTTGAATGTCACTATTTGTTTTCCTAAGCGTGGCTAAGTGATTATAGCAAATAAACATTGTCATGCTTGAAGCAATACATGATATTCCATGGACGTCTATATGCTGAAAATGATCCTGCTGTGAGTCAGTACAATTAGGTTTCCAAGGAAGACTAATTATGACTTTAGAGATGAAAAATACTACAATCTATGCACTTATAATGTTTGAAACTGAATCTAATTAGAAATTGTCTTTTGTATGACCTCTTCTTGCTTATATAATGATAATTATTCCATCTGTGAAAACTTATAAAAATATAATACATTCTGAGAGGCTTTTTGGGAAAGCTGAAATACTAAGTGCTAGTAAGTTTAGCTTTCATAGATAAAGCAGATGGCAATTAAAAAAATTAATGTAATGGCTCCATCTTTAGAAAGCTATTCGGTAGGTTTGGCCCAAATGATATAGTCTATGACTGATAATTTGCTATGACAACGAGATTCCCAGTCTTCAAAAATTTTTTAAGCTAAGAAAAATTCTTAAAATTCTACACTACAATTAAAATAATAAGATCCATTCTTCAATTCAAAGAGGCACATCTTGCATCTGTATTGGATCCACAAGTATGACACAATCAAATGTTATCAAGCATCACATGAATCAAAGTGAAATAACATGATGAAGAGTCTTAATCCTTCTTATAGTGTGAGGCTTCTTTATAAAAAGTAGAGGTTATGAAGTGTCTACTTAGAGCCCTGTGCATCCTATAAACACCTTTATTACACTTAAAAGTGAAGCAACATCAATGTTCTACTGTTAGATTTTAAACTCTACTTCTCTGATATTAAAAAAAATTAAACCATAACTATAGCATTCACATAAAAAGTTACTTTACAGTTTATGGGTATATATGTGAGAACTTATCTGTGTACTTAGAGAAGCAAGGATATTGATATCAAAAAAATTAGATAAAGGGCTAGAGATTTAGTTCAGTCCTGTGACTGCCTTGCAAGTGCAAGGGCCCAGGATCGATCCCCAGTAACCACATAAAACAGTGCTGAGTGTGCATGCCCACCAACAATCAGAACTACATACCCATAATGCCAGGTGTGGTGGCTCACGCCTCTAATCCCAGCACTTGAGAGGCACAGGCAGAAGGATTGCTATGAGTTCAAGGCTAAACTTCTATTTTTGAACTGATTGATTGAAATATTTATTGGGATTTGTATTTCCTATTGTCCTATTTCTGCTTTGATACCAAGTTTTATATATAATTTCCATTTAGTTTTATTCTATGATATTACTGTTATTTTAATGGTACTACAATATTAAATTTCAATGAAATAGTATAAATTGTTTGACCAGCATGTGAAATCATAGGGAACTCCAGGATATTGATATGATAGTTCTATTTCACCTATCAAGCACCTTATATTCAAAATTTTATAACAGTCCTGGGAAAATATTGGCTTGTTTCAACAGTTGGACTAATTCTGGTCTTAAGAAAATAATAACATAAAAATTATATTATTAAATCTCTGACAAAATATTATGAGGAATAAGATGTTAAAAGAGAAGGGGTATCTAAGAAATAACAAATAGAAATTTAGAAATATGATGGGGTTAAGATTGAACTTGAAAACTGAAAGTGTAGATGGTAATCAGTCCACAGTTATTGCATATCAAACGGAATGAAACTGTATTATTATCATGATATTTTCATTTTACATCCTTTACATCTAAGAAAATCTTACTTCTGATTGTATAGAATTTCATAAACTGTCCTTGAACTTTAGAAAGATTAGTTTGCTGATTGTTATGACTGGGACATAAAACAAAGAAACACAAAAAAATAGAAAACTTTTGCGGTAGAAAAACAAATGTATATGAATATTTCTCATAAAAGTAAATGGCATTAGTTTTACTCACAAAAGATAAATTTTAAAATGGCTATCATTTTCAAAATAAAGCATTTGAAGACTCAGGAATAATTTTCTTTGTTTTATTTTCAGTTTTGCAGACAGGTGCTGTGGTTATATGATGGTAAAACCTCCACCAAATTTGGGTCATTAACTATGAGATACTTGTTATCTCCCTCTGAGCCACAGGAAATACTTGTAGTATAGAATGACTGAGAATTGGGAAGTTAATTCATTCCTATAATATGGGCTAGCACTCTGATTAGTAAACAAACTCTATCCACAGTTATTAAAAGCAATTCTATCCATACAGGCTAGTCCATGTATTCTTAGGCTAATTTCCTTGTGCATAAATAAAATATAATGATTACCTCTGATTCAAATAAGAAAAAAAAATATTATCATGTGATAGAGTCCCCAAAACCAGCTACAGACAATAGCTCAAGTAAAAAAAAAAATGTGTCAGGGAGTCCTAATGTAATCCAGAAGCCTTTGAAACTTCTTGGTAGGAAGTTGGAAATACTGAGAGAAGCAAGTTATATAAAGTTTAAAATGTTGCAAGCAAATCCTAATGAATGATTCTGATCTGAGCTTAGAAACTCAAATGATAATAGCACAGTATGGGCTATCCTTGAGAAGAACAGTGTGGGAATGGATACTCCACTAGGATCTGGACTATAAGCCATACATGTTAGATACTGCAAAAAAATAAAAATAAAAAATAAAAATAAATTTTAAAAAATGAAGTAACACATGTAAAATCAGGGTTAACAAAGGTGTGATTGTTGAAGAGACTCATTCTATTAAACAGAAACTACTGTCAACTAAACCAAGAAGGAAGATGCCCCGAGGATGTCCAAGGAATCATTAAGACTGCACTCATGGCTGTCTCAGAGGACAAAACTATAAGCATTTAAGAAGAGTGCTCCCAGGCCCCCTGCTCAAGGAGCAATGCGTAGGACCATAGTTTTCCAATATTCATTGTGTAATGTTCAGTCACTCATACTGATTGTTATGACTGGGACATAGATTGTCACTTAGATTCTGTGATAGTCATGGTGCAAAGAGGTGTGGCTATTGTTTATGGTGAGTGCAGGATTTGGCACCATCTGTGTGATGCTGATTTCCTAAAATGCAGAATGCCAGGATGTGGGATCATAGAGACTTCCAGCTAGATTTCAGAGGGAGCCCTGGAATATAAGGAAAAGCTGTATGATGAAGCTGGAGACAAAGCTGTATGACAAGCCAACAGCACATGCAAGTGTGAAGTTTAAAGAATAAGATGGATCATAGCTTCACTGGATGCTCCAGAAACTTGCGAGGTCAAAACATGGGGCATCTGCAAACAAAAATGCAGTCAGCAAATGGAGCCAGCCTAAGAAAGAAGCCATGTGTCCTGCAAACCTGGCCATGTGGTAGGGTTGTCCAAGCCCTTGGAGTCTTAGCATACCATCATATGGCCTGGTGCCAGACTTGACATTCTAGAATCATTTCCTTTCTTATGTTTTGATCATCTTGTGGTGAGATTCTTCAGTACCACTCATTTCTAATTCTGGAAAGAAAATGCTTAATTTGTACGCTTTTTTGTCTTTGAAATATGTAATTTACTTTCTGATTTTTACAATGGTTGACAGTTTCAAAATCAGAAGATTTTACTTGGATTTTTGAGCAATGGTTAGAACCATTGAGACTTGATGTATTTTTAGCTGTACACAAGAGAGATACCTCATGTGAGGCAGAATTATGATCTTGTTATTTCCCTTATTTGAAGACTAATAATGATCTGAGTTGTGCTTGGTGATGAGCTGACAAAGGGTGGATTGCCTTGGAGTGTCAAATTGATTGACTTGAGAGACACCTAGATTAGCAACAATTCTTACTGGATAGGTCTAGTCATGTGACAGAGACCATATTTGAGACCTAACCCCTGCCTCTGCCTCCCTCTCTCTCTCTCTCTCTCTCTCTCTCTCTGCATATACACACACACACACACACACATATATATATATATATATATATATATATATATATATATATATATATTAGTATTTTCTATCCATAGTATTTATTACTGAGTAATCTGTGTATTGTGTTGTACTCAAAAGTAAGGCACCAAAGAATAAGATAAATTCTAAATCTAGATTAAATTTATCATATTTACTCACACTGAACGTACTAGTCAAGTGTCTTTCCTATTTAAATCAGAGAGGATGTTGAACATTGACCTACAGACTGAAGGAGCAGGCAGAGTATGACCATTTCTCCAGGTCTATAGCTGTACTTTATCTTGTCATTTGTTCATCATTTTCTCTCTTGAGGATATTGAGTTTCATGAAACTTTTGATCTTCCTTTACTTTTAAACTATCATTATGCAACAATAACTTTCTATTTGTGAAAGTACAGATAGATGTTTGCTGTAAAGATATAAACTCTGAGGAAATGACAGTAGACAATACATGTCAGAGCATAAAGACTTCAATCAAACTGTAATTTCCAAACCATTTCCTTTTCTTTTTTTTAATTTAAATATTTATTGTTACATTACATATATGCATCATGATTGCACTCCATAATGGGGAGTTGTACCAGTATAAGACACAACTTAATTCTCATTTTTTCCCATAGCCCTACCCACCCTACAGCCCCCCCATATACATAAAATTTATTTCCTTACTTATTTGTTATAATCTCATTATTTTTCCCCTTTCACCCTATTTTACTTTGAGCATTTTCCATTTGCCATTTCCTTTTCTTAATAAGTTGTTTACTCATTATCAGTCAAGAGAACCAGTATAACTGATGAAGAGATAAATAAATTTTAAGAGTTATGCTCAGAAATCAGTAATAGTGGAAACATTACTGAAAGTAAAAACAAAATTATTTTTTAAAAAAATTCTTCAAAGTAGTTGCTTATTGAAAAAAATGAAGATCGGAGATTATGGCAATGGAGATTTTGGAGCTAATAAGGATTTTTGTGAGATAGAAAATACTTAGAATATGTTAAAAATAACTTTTATAGCAATGAAATGAGAAGTAATAATATATAATTGCAAAGAATATATTACTGAAGTAAATATTTGATAATATTATTACCTTGATCATAACATGAATTAAGATAAAGTAATGAGGTAATTATTGTGACTTCTCTTATTATGAGTATAAAAATACATTCAAATGTATACCACTATTTCAGGATATATATTGAGATAATTATTGAGATAAATTATTTTCAGAAACAAAAATAAACTTACACTTTATAATTATGATACAAAATTTGAAAAAATGGTGAGGGATTTACTTCAACTGTTATCATGTCAAACTTGGAAGCTCAAAGGCCTATGTTTGATCTCCTGTAAAACGCCCACACACAAAATGAATAGATAAGTAAACAAAAAAATAAATTAATGAAATTTGGAAATAAATTGTAATAACGTTTTAGAGCCAAAAATGAAATGTATGTTTCAAATAAAATATTCTAAAAGGTAAATAAAAATATTCTATTGTACTGGTGCTAAACATTTTTGAATGAATGTTATCTTCAAAAAAGTGTTCCTTTAGTTATACCTGTGTAACGTACTATTGTCTAAATTTGAAACTATGTGTTTATAAACAAATCCATGTACACCTATAAGTAGGTGTCTGTATATACACATATATTCTTAGTTACCAACAAGAACATTTGAAATGTAATTTTGACTTAAGCATTAGTTAAAACAAAAAATAAAGAAAAAATAATGCATTGCATACCTCCAAAAGGACAATTATTGCTTAAAAGAAAATATATATGTATATCCTGTAAAGGTGATATTATAGGTTTTTTTTTTTTCCTTTTCTTTAAATCTTACAAAGAAAGGACTATATTTTATTATGGCACTGAAAGCAATTTCAAGCACTGTCAAGAAGTATTTGCTCAGTGACAAACAATGATACTCTATTCAAAACTCACACAAGGATGTGTGTGTATATCTTTTTCTCTGTGTATTTTTAGTTTTCTAGTTACATGTTTTCTTTGTCTGTATATTTGGTTGTATTATCATATCAGAGAATGTTATAGGTTTCACTAAAACTTTTAGGGAATAGAAAAGAAAACTTTTGAAACAATTTATCCAAAACGTGACTTAAAGTGAGAAAAATGTTGACATCCTCATTTTTTTGATTTATGTATAGTTTACTGATTGTCAAAGAAATGACATTTCTGAATTTGTCACATGGAGAAAATTACCTCGGCTATTTTAAGGTCAGACTGATGTGCCAAAATTATTTTCACTTTACAATACTATCTTGCAAATCTATGAATTTTGTTTACCATGTAACTTGTTAGAATTAAGACAAAGATAAAAATATGGATGCATTAATATTGTATATTGAAAAACCACTGCTAAAATAGCATTTCAGATTTGATTTTACATACCAAAGTAGGTTTCTGAAAAGTATGTTTTTCTTTAATCTTAAAACATGCTTTCATAATTTTGGGAAGTAATGATAAGTAATTAATGTGACAAATTCAGACAAAAATATTCATGAATTACTGATTGTAGAACATTGTTGAAAGTGAGACCATTATCCTCTTGATTAATTTCACTATCTACAAAAGGGTATGCATCATTTGAAAAAGAAATTGACTTGCTCCAAGTTTTGAAAAAAATGTGTTTTAAGAGATTTTGCTGTTTGTCTGTCTTGAGCTGCTGTATTGGGTTAGCGATTCTATGAGGTTTGGCTTTGTTTTAGTGTCAAACAATGTTTAAATCAGTTTGGCAAAGGAACTGCAGTAATCAAAGCTTTAAGCAGTGGTAGACAGAAAAGATTCTGAGATTATTAGCAGACTCTATACTGACTACAAACTCAGTCTATTTGCCACAATGAAGACACACATGTGGAAGATAACGTACATTATAGAAAATAATCATGACCGCAAAATGTATAAGTTCTGTTTTCTCTACTCACTTGCAGAATTCTCAAATAAGTTAATGACTATGAGTCTCAGTGAGAATATTATATGTTAGAAAACTGATTCACTCTTTTGAGAAGTGCAATTCCTCTATTCCTATTTTACCCTTATGAAAAATATGTTAAGTACTGCTACTTAATGCAACAAATACACAAGTTTTACAAAATATACATGCATGAGATCAGGATTTACAAAGATAGCATGAATTTATATGTATTTATAGATTATCACGTATAAATTATAAGCAGTAACATTATAAGAAATTCCTAGGATAAATCTAGTTTCTTGAGAAAGTATACAAGAAACTTATGCATAGAATTTCATCACATTTTAAAAATCTAAAACAAATTTACTTTAATGAATTAATAAAAATGTAAATTCTACATATTGATAGATTTAATATCATGTATATGGTAAGAAAACAGATCTTGTGTAATGTTTAAAGCAGATTACATACATTTATCTTCCTCAAACATTATGATGAATCTTTCACAGTATGAATCATCTTGAAGCACCTTCAATTAATGATAATTTAACCAAATTAACTTAAAATTTTTCACATGAATGAGTACCATGTAGATTTCAAGATAGAAAAAAAATATATATATATAAAATATAAAGGGTTAACACATTAAGAATTTTATAAACTAGTAATGTCTATGTGAGTGTGTGTGTATTTGTGTGTGTTTGGGTAAACCTATGTAAATGTTTTTACTGGAGCACACATTTAGAAACTCACTAAAATATAAGAATATAAAATGCAGATATAACTTACATAAATTTTAGACATTCATTAGTTGTTCTATAGCTTTGGTAAAGTAGAAAACACATGTAAAGTAGAGGAAGTCAAGAGATTTCTAAATTGAATAAACTGGTATAAAATCTTTAATTCTAGTAGATTTTAAATTTTTAAACATTTGTTAATTTTACTACATTAAATAATTAGAAATATTTATATCAATTTCAATATTATTATTACAAACAAAATCCAGCAAGTATTTTTATTTGAGATAATTTCAAATATTTGAAGAATTTAAAACGAAGAATATTACATTACTATCCATAAATTTACTGATATAATACATATGTTCAAAATCTAAACATACTTTTAATGCGAAAGTTGTAAATTTTCTAATTTCATTATTTTCCTTGCAAAGATATTAACTCAAAAATGATCTTTTAGAGCAGAAACAGTGAACTACATGAAGAAAACAATCGGATATTGAGTAATTTATGATATTTTTAACATTCTTATTAAATCTTTTTAATAAACACTGAAATATATTATTAAATTTAATAAACAAAATTGAAGTTAAATGTACTAAACTAAAATTGATGCACAAATATCTTTACTTATACTAGTCTATTATTTATATGTAATTATTCTATTAATATATATAGCTAACATAATACACATGTAAATATATATTCATAGATTGGTATGCATTTATATTCATGATAATAATATTTGATTTTACTGTATTGTAATAATTACAACTTTCTTAATCACTGAAAATTTTGTGCAAAGTCAGAATAGAAAGTCTGATAGAAAAAATAAACTGGCAGAGATGAAATAACTATATGTTCATTTTGTTAGATTGTCTTTGAAGAATTACTGAGTTTTATTAAGCTATGTCATAATTTGAAGGTATTATTCATAATACCTAATAGTGCAAATGTAATTGCATGATATGTTATAGAAATAAAATCCTAGAGAAAGAACAAGATGCAGTAACTAACTATTCACCCACGATGTCAAAGTTTGAAATACTTTAAAATATGAACTTTGCAAGTTTCTTATTTCCTCAACCAGCATTGTGGCAATGAAGACGTTTTTGTCTACATATTTGTTTTAGAAAAAGTTCAATGAACATTGTGTGTTTTCAAATTTGTTTCAAAACATTTTATATTAAATACAAAGTAACAACAGATTTTAAAGGACTTGGGAGCATCACTAGTCAATAAACTAATGAACAGGCTTACCTGCAAAGGTTCCGATTCCAAGAACTTGGAGGAAATGCAAATTCAAACTTCTCATTAGACACATGAGGAATAGGAGAAAAGATCACACTTAAGTGGTTCACAGACTCCTCAGCAAAATTTTGATGTGCCACGTTGATCTGAGTTACAGACATTGCACTTTTAGTGCCACGAAAATGTCAGTATGTCACTGCTTACTCAGTGCTATTTTGGGACCTCTGAATGCAGCCATGAACACTAGGCTTTTGTGCAAAATATCATAAAAGCGCTCTGATATTTCACACAATCTAGGATTAAAATGCAGACAGCTAAGCAATAGTATGAAGTGATAATCTTTCTCTTCTTTTTTCTGTCTTTTTCCTAATAACAAGCAGAAAAAGAAAATAGAGTTCTTATTAGCCTGCGATGACAAAGAGGGAATTCAACTTCTTTAAGAGAGTTCTGCAAGTGGAAAGAACATGCACCCTGCTTGGGGATTAGCCGATGAAACAAATGGTCAATTTAAAAGAGGCACAAGTTACTAAAAGGAGAAAAGATTTCCCATTGTTTGTCTGTGACTTCTGACTGGTTCTTATTCAGTTAGTTTCTAAAGATTCAAGGAAAATACATAAAGAGAAGTCAATGTCCAACTGATAATAAATTGTCATTTCTCTTGGTTGTTTGTTAAATAAAATGTTTATTATTGCATTCAGTGTTGTTTTGAGATAACATCATCTTTTAGTAAAATACATATCTTTTCTCTATGCTGTTTACTCCAGCTGTCTTTAGATAAAAGGTTTTGAGGCATCCTGTAAACATTGTCTCATGCTGCAATTGATCCTTATAAAACCATATTTTGAAGATTAAATATGCAATTATGGTAAGGAGACAGCCTCCAATTTCAGAAATACATTTCAATCTTGAAAAATCAGATTATATTCAGGTCTTTTATATCATAATAAAAGGCTAGTAAAAAAAGGAAGATGCTACAACTTGTAAAAAATAGAAAACTTATGTGGTATCTGAATTATGTTACACTATATTTGTGATTTCATAACATCAAAACTTTATCAGTTACAGTTAAGGAAAAGAATCCGGTGCCCCTGAAGCATGAAGCTAATTCAAAGAAAAATGAATTTTGTCCTTTAATATCTTGCATGAAATATTAGTTAATGAATTTATATGTTTATTCACTTATTATCTCAACATTTTTATGGGCAGATACTTTTATTTAAAGTATGCATATTACTGAAATATACATCTTTCATTCATGCACTTTCATATAAACTTTTGCAGTCACATCCTTCTAAAAGTCAGATAGATGTATGCATGCACAGAAAGATACATACATGGATAGAAACATTAGTAAAAGATGTGTTTAGTGTATACACAGTGCAGGGAAAGAAACACTGGCCTAAGGTACATATTGTCTTGATTTAACACTTTGACATTTTTTATCTACAGGAGACCCTAAAGGATATCATGCATCAGTGAAAGCCCACTGCGTTACTAGTTTTTGGAGAAGAAATTGAAAATGCATGTACTGCAAACTATTTTTTAAAAAATACTTTATTGGTATATTTTATATAGAGAGTATGATCACATTTAACATTGAGAATTTGTACCTGCACTTGACACATCTTGAGTCTCATTTTTCCCCTTTTCCCTGCTCTCTCTACAATCCCCACCAACTATATACATAAACTTTGTTTTCTTCTTGTTTACTATCAAGTTTTTATTTCTCTTCTTTTCTTTCCTATACCCACCCTTTCCATTTTTCTTTTGTATATTTTTGTCTATTTCACATTACCAATCACACATTTTGGCATTCATTTACACAGTCTCAATGGCCAAGACTACCCAAGCATCAGTTTTTCACACCATTAAATGTCCGGAATCATTACCAGCATTCAAGTGCCTGTTGTAATTGTAGAGGCCAGAAGTGGTTGGCATTAATCTCATGACATCTCATTAAATTTGGTCTAGTGCTTTCCTACTGCAACCTGTTATCTCATGTCATCACTGTTTTTTTTTGATTCTTAATTTTTTTCCTCAAATTTTCAAAATACTTCCAATTTTGTTATTTGAGCTAAAATTATTATTACTATTTTATATTTTTGAAACAGGGTCTAACTTTTTTTTATAGTTCAGGCTGGCTCTAAGATCAGCCTTGAACTCACAGAAATCCTCCTGCCTCTGCCTCCAAAATGCTGGGATTACAGGCGTGAACTACCATGCCTGGTAGTGTGGTATGTGATACTGATTGCTGGTGGGCATGAGTCTCCACGCATGGCCAACCCAGGGCCCTGCACTTGCAAAGGAGGTGTCAGAACCACTGAGCTAAACACCTGGCCATGGGATAACATTATTATAGCTTTATGACTAACCAGTGAAAGAAAAATATATTATAGTTTTCATTTCTGACAACGAGATCAAGCATGTTCAAGGTAGTACGGCCATACTGCTTTCATTTTAGAAGCTGGAGTAAGATCTACTTGTTTACAATAATATTGGCTCCCTAAAACCAAGTGGAGAAGTTGAACCTGGTTGGTAACCAATGTGCTTCACTGTAGACATTGATGTAAAACTACTTTTAAAAAATCATTCAGATATTTATTGGTATATTGTATATACACATCATAGTCACTTTCAGCATTGATAATTTGTACCAGTACACGATATGACATGACTTAGTTCTTATTTTTCCCATTCCCCTGTGCACGCTATAATGCCTAGCCCCTATATACATAGGCTTTTCTTTTTTTTAATACCATCACACTATTTTCCCCTCTTTACTTATCCTTACATCCCATTTCCTTTAAAATATTTTTTATTTCATAATATCTGCTTTATATTATAGAATTCATTTACATCTTCATTTTCTCATACCAGAGAAAAGACATAATATTTTTTACTCCATGACCTATTTATTTCACTTATGAGGATGTCCTGAAGTTACATCTATTTCAGTATGAATGACTCAGTCATCATGTTTTATGGCAGAATAATACTTCATTCTATAAAAGAGCCACATCTTTATCCAGTCTCCAGTTGATGGACATTTTGGTTGTTTCCCAGATTTAGCTGTCAGAAACTGAGCTGCTATAAACATGGGTGCACATATGTCACTGTGATATGAATCCTTCAATTCTTCTGTGTAATGTATAAAAATTAAAATGCTTTTAGGACATTTTAAAATACTTTTTTCTTTTCCAATTTCATTTATTGCATTTTATTTTTGTTTGTAATAATGTAACACAAGACAATATTGTTGAAATGACAATAATCAAATGCATCATAAGAAAATAATAAATACCAACTAATTTGCATATTTCAAATAATAGCAAATATTTTGCTGTTAAAATAAAAAAAATTACCATAGGGTAAAAAAATAGTCTCTTGAATATGACAGCATTTTTATGATTTTGGGAGATTTTCATTTAATTTCTAGTTACAATTTTGATTTGTCTAATATAATTAAAATTTTAAATACCTATTTTACATTTTTTTTCATTATTATGCTTCTGTTTGGTTTTCTTTTAGACATTCTGGGGCTCACTATTAGGGAATAATTGTGTTGATACTACTACACAACTCCTATACTAGAAAAAAATTCTTTGAATAGTAGGGTGTAAATAAATGCATAAAAACCAAGTACCCATTTGACAAATACCAAATATTTTTGTCTATATGTAAACAAATAATCTAAAGTAGATTAATTCTTTAAAATGTAGAATTACACATCTTGTTGACACTGCATTTTTAAAGGTTATTTATTTAATTAATTAATTTATTTATTAATTTATTTATTTTGAGACAGGGTCTCACTTTGTAGATCAGGCTGGCCCTGAGCTCAGCCTCCAACTCACATCACAGCAATCCTCCTGCCTCTCTCTCCCAAGTGCTGGGATTACAGGCATGAGCCACCACGCCCAGAACTGTGATATGTGCTACTGGTTGCTGCTGGGGTTATTCTCCAAACCCAGTATGGTATGCGGTTACCGAGGATCGAACCCAGGTCCTTGATCTTGCAAGACAGGCGCCAGAACCACTGAGCTAAATCCCCAGCCCAACCCTGCATTTATTAGAAACATTTCTACTTAGACAAAACCCTATCAGAAACTGTAGAATACTTCGTAACTTATTACTCACAAAAAAGTTTTCAACCTTTAATTTCTGAGCTTTATATTTTATACAATTTTCATTTCTTATAAAGTTTAAAGTTTATGAATCTCAGAAATTAAAAGTACAGTCTGGGATTGTTTTGAGTTAAAATGCCATGAAATAGTGTTACATGCCAACTATATACTTACTTGACATCAGTTATCATTCCCTTGTACAAGGAACTGTATAAGGGTTGCATATATGATAGCAAATAAGACACTTACCAACCTTTTTTCAAGAAAATTTCTACAGTTAAATTGTATAGGAATTAGTACAGTTTCTTCAATATAACAACTTCTATATTATTACTAGTAATACTACTGATTCTAACTGCTACTCAATAACTATCATATATTAGGGACTGGTAGAAAAATAAATCAAATATACCAAATACAAACATATATTGAAATCAAATGTAAAGGTTAAGGCATTTCTAACCTGAAATGTGCCTAATAATTAGAATGTGCTATAATTACTTTTTGCATATTATTAATTAAAGCTACTACTATGAAACATTTTAAATTCAGTTTATTTTTGTACAGTTGATTTTGGATATGAAGTTCTGCTCATTTTTTGTGTGTGCGTGCGTCGGCCTCTGAGTACTGTCTATTGAAGATACCATTCTTAATCAGAAGCAGTGACTGTTAAAGAAATAGTACCGACAGCTGCACGCTGCTGCCTCCGGTTTGCCCGCTGCTTTCCTGCTCAGACTTCAGAGGATTCTGTCTCCCCTGGCCCAGTCTCCTCGCCCTTGAGTTTGAACAAACACTGAGAGTTAGAGCAGGTCCCCATCCATGTCTCCGGCATCACCTCTCCAGAGCGCACGCGCTTCTTGTCAAATGGGCCCATCACTTCTTGGCAGCCTTGCTTCCCTTTTCGTTTTCAGTTACTCCTCCCCTGCTTTTATACATTCTTAGAAAGTCCTCTTTCTTTTCCTTTTGAGATACATTTCGGAGGTAGGAGCACTGACATTTTTATTCTCTTGCTTCCGAGTACAATCTCTCTTCATCTAAGTCCAGATTTGTTTAAATCCTCTCTACTTTCCCGGTGCAAGAGCATGAGGGTTGGGCTGGAGATGCAGCTCAGTGGTTCCAGCGCCTGCCTTGCAAGTGCAGGGCCTGTGTCCGATCCCCTGTAACGTTATACCACAGTGCCAGGCGTGGAGACTCACGCTGTGATCCTAGCACTTGGGAGGCAGAGGCAGGAGGTCTGCTGTGAGTTCAAGGCTGAGAGAGTATGAGGGTCAGTTGGCTCAAGACATATCAGATAATTACTGTCATTTGTTACTGTTATAAGTGTCATTTTGAGCTTTCATATTAAGTTAGTTAGTTTGATCCTTGAGGTAGAACTCAGGACTTTGCACTTGTGAGGCTGGTGCCAGGAACCGCTGTGCTAAATTCCTGGTACTTTCCTTGTATTTTAATATGAAAATTTGAAAAGGATGAGATTAAATACTGGCGTAAGAATTTTCCATATAGAATAGCAAATATTGGTATTTATTATTATTTTAATCTGCTGACAGCACGCTTCCTCCTAATATTTGTTCATTTAATAGTTTATATATTCACACTGATATATCTTTTTTGCAAATGATTGAGGACATGTGAAACAATTATAAATGTATTTTACCTTAAGTCAAAATTTTAACTTCTTGAATTATTCATACTTTATACAATTTGGCAAAACTAACCCAAGAACAACAATAACAACAACAGCAACAACAACAACAAAAAAAACCCCAAAATTAAATATTCTCTTTTGAAAGTTACAAAGGAAACACAAATATGTTCATATCTCAGTAGAGATGGATGGTATGTTAGGATAATTGGTCACACAATGGTAAAAAAGAAAAACTTCAACTAAGGGATATAAGAATTACTCTTAGGACAACCATAAAATGAAAATAGCCCCTTTAATCAATTACATCCTTCTTATAAAAGTTATGGGATTTCCAGTGTCTAAAATATAACTGAGACACTGAGACCACATGATATTAAAAATGCACTTCAGCATTTAATCAACAATCAGTTACATAATTCAGTCTAAAAGAAAAAAAAACTAAAATCTCAGGTTTATTTATACTGGCAGCATATTTCCTGTATTCTCCACATATTAAAGCAACAGATTTTACTCTCACTCAAGGGAGACAGGATATGTATGTCACAAAGCTTATTGTTCACATCATTATAATATTACATTTAGACACTAGTTTTGATGTCAGTGGCCACATCCTCCATCTCTCATGGTTTACCAAATAATTTTGCTTACAATATTATTTATTCTGGGCATTTTGAACATTATAATGATATAAATTACATTTAGCTGCAACTCCAGCTGTAGGTGTTAGTTTCTCCTTTTCACATGCATCCGAATAAGCACGTGACCCATGCAGCCCCACGGGGACAATTACTTAGAACAAGCTCCTAGTTAGGGCAATGCTTTGCAGTAGGTATCTTTAAATTATTAATAGCATTTAAATTTTTATTCTCTAAAGGTCTTTATGAATCATGTAGTTCCTCCTGAACATGTTAAATTGTATTCGCTAACCATAATCCTGCTATGATGGAACTCTTGTTGCAGAAATCCCACTATTTTCATTTTCGTCTTTACAGAATCCTAAGACAAAATATACTCTGGAACTCAGTGCTGGGTTTACAACTTCCAGACATGTTTTCTCTCAGTTGCCAAATTGGATTCCTGGAATCTTCTGAACATATCCCATGTTTTTCCACTTACTTTTTGTATTCCTACCGTTACCTATACGTAATCCCATTTAACCAACTGGTAAGTGCTCAAATCTGTCAGTTGTGCTTTAAGTACGATCCCGTGTATACTCTTGTCAGATCGCCATTTTGAAGAGCAATCCTCATAATTCCAGTATCCCAACAATAAGTCTGCACCAAGTTACTGCACAATCTCTATGTTGTATTTGAAAACCTATTGATAATTTTATGGAACACAAAGTTATGCTGATGCTGGAAACTTCATTTCTTGCTCAGATCCCTGTTCTACTAAGCAACTCTCCTCTGCTTATGCTTGAAAATCTGACTCAGGAGCTTCCATAGGGTGTCTCTGCCTTCTATAAAACTCTTGAAGCTTGCTTGTAGCACAGAAGGAATAGACAACATATAGTGTTGCAGTGTAGTTTTAAGGTTCAGGTCTAGAAATATCTTATATCATCTTTACTCATTAGTAATTCATCACATTTGGACATGTAACATTAACTTCACTGAAATATAGAATGGCAGCAGTAGCTTCTCCATATCCTAGAAAGAAGAAATCATATTAATTCACTGAGCTCCCTCTGCCAAACTTGAAGTGACAGACTATATTTAATTCATTTTCTCTCTTCCACAGTACACTGTAAAAATCTCTGGTCTGTAGGATTTCTGTCAACATTTGCTGAAGGCATGACTCAATATATCTACAGATCTAACTTCTAGAAATTTCATTATTTCTATTATCAAGCCAGAATCACAATCTCTAACATATCAACAGGGCTTCTAACAATTACTTTCATATTTCAGACCAGAAATGTTTGTGAAAATACACTGAATAAAGAAAGGAATCAGAGTAGTAAATTTTAATTTTTAATCTCAGAAATTATTAACCTATATTTGACATATTCATGTTGTCCAGTATAACAGTGTTCAACACATTAAAAACTTAGGTAAATAAATAAGAATGATAAACAAAGTAAAAGAAGCAACATGTAATTAGGAGCATGATTAAGTAAGGAGTTAAGATACAATGATGTACTAACTTGTAAGACTTGATAGAGAAACTATAAATATCCTCTGAATTTATATATAACCAATACACATATTCATTGAAAAATATATGCAACTTCACAGATATATTCACTGTATGTCACATAGTGAGGAACTTCAATTATTCTCTGGAAGTCTACCATCCTGAAGTTCTTCCTATAGAAGAAACATGAATGAAATGTCAGGTAGTTATTAGTACCAAATATGCGTTTCTCACGTCCCTCTGATACATAAAGTGTTTCCTAGTATCCATTGTGTAGTCCAGGGTGAAGGCAGGATACAAGCAGTGAAAACTGATAATGAAGGGAGGCAGAAAGAGAAGAAAAGATTGGAATGAAGGAAGGAGAGAAAGATGGAGAGAGAGAGAGAGCTTACAGTAACCATGACTCTGCTAATGTGGTCCTTCTATGCACCTGAAACCTACTCTGACTGCCCCGTTAATTTCTACAGATTTCATCTAGTATAACGAAGATAGATTGGATGCTGTATAATTTAGTATGTGAGTTTTTAGTATTCTAGGGTTTCTAAAGCATAATGCCATGGATAAATCATAATGAATAATAGACATTTGTTTTTCCACAACTCTGAAACCTAGAAATCCAAGGTCAAGTTTTTATGGAGACTGAGTTTATCCTGATGTATTTCTCTTTGGCTTATAGGTGCTGTTTTTTCAGTCTTTTCTCTTTGTTCTTGTTTTTGATGCTTTTCACATGTCCTGACTTCTTGCGAGGGAAGCAGACATTTTGGATTATGGCTTATCACAAGTACTTCATTTTTATTTAATTAAAACAATTCTACCCTCAAATACATTTATACTTTTTGATTCTGGAGCTTAAAGCCTCGTTACATGAATCCTGACATGTCAGAGCTCTGCCCTAAGCAATCTTTGTTCTGGAACTGCTTGGCTGCTAATGGATGTACATGCCATCTATCTTACATCATGGAGTGGACCATTATATTTATGGCTAACGGAACTGGTATTTAAGGAGGAGACCGTCTTTTCAGTTTTTATAAGTAACATTTTAAAACAAATTCTTAAAATGTTATATCCACCATCTAGATTTTTGGATAACATTACTTTGAATGTTTCTCATAAAATTATATAACCAGGAAAAACTTAGATTTTTGTATATACTACAAATTTTAGTGCCTGAATTATAAAGATTGAAACTAATTGCTAAATAGACTTACAGAGAAAAGAAAATATGTTTTTGGATTACAAATTTTGTCAAAATACTTAGAACTATTGTGGGCTGAGTGAAGAATCTGACTATAAATTTCTTATTGATATGAAAGAAATTTTCTAACAGAATGATATTATAGTGTATTACGAAACAGAATTCACAATAAAAATTCACACACCCCTGAAGCCAATAAAGATGTGACAATTTTAAAAGGATAGTATTGATAACTTCTATTCCAAAAATTCAAGAAGGAAAACTTATTGTCTAAACTGACTGGGAAACCAATGAAAATAGAGTCTGAGTGTAGTGATCCTTACTCGAGTTTTTTTTTTTTTTTTTTGTAAAGGAAAAATAAAACAGAAAGAGCAATTCAACCCATTAAAAACAAACAAGACGAGGGGAACACATTTTAACTCCAGTAAGTTCAGAGAAAGGACCCACAAAGGACTCTTCAGCATTTGGATCAATGAAAGTTCAAAGAGTCAGACCTCTATATCAGTTACCAGAGAGGAAAGTTTACGGTTAGGTCAAGTGTCCATGCTCTCGTGAGAGCTGAACAAGTGTGTCCCAAACCAGATAGGTCTCTCTCCCTCCTTCCCTCCCTCTCCCTCTCCTTCTCTCTCTCTCTCTCCCTTCTTCCCACCCCCTCTATCTCTTTCTTCCTCTCCCTCATTATCCAAATGGCCATATTTACTAAGAAAATCTACTAAATTTTCTTAGTAAATTGAGGATAAAATTACATAATCCATATAAAAATGACTACATGTACCTGAATAATGGAAACACATAGTCATTTATTAATTTGAAAACTACTTGTTTAGAAAAGAAATAATATTTTAAATGTTTTGTATATATGTTCCTGAGTGTTTGTGTGACCCTATATCTATTTGCTATGGAGTATTATCAACTCAATATAGGGTGTTTTTCGTGTGTTATTTCATATTGTCCTCTCCCTTAGAAAATCTTAAATATTTTATTTTTATTCTGTTATTATATTTTCTTTATTTCTTAAATAATTAATGAGTAATTGAATATGATTCCTTAAATAATTAGTTATAATTTCTTTTGTGCACTTTGTTTTTCTGTCTTCCTTTTCAAAAGCAGAGTGGGACACAAGATTGTCTGACTACAGCCTATTGAAGATACTAGTACAGGTACATTGCAGTTAAGGCTATATGCTCTTCTCTAGGTAGCTACTCTTTGATATTAGTATTGAGATTATCATGGGTAAATATGTTAATTAAAATGTACTATTACATATAAATGATACATAAGTATTGGGAGAATATCTCTATATCTCTTTCACTGTCTTCCTTCTGTCTGGTACTAAGTCATTTATTGCTCTTCTATCTACTCTTGTTTACTTCACTAAATTTTAGAGAATGGTTTTGGGTTACACCTTCCATATGCATAATAATCCAAAGATTCTGCAAACATCTGAGTACCTCTGATATTCCCACACCAAGATACATCCTACTGCGTCAACTCAGCCAAATAATAATGAGTAATAAAATTAAGTGCAGTCAAATATTACTTGTTTCTATTCTGCCCAACTTGAATATTAATACCACCTTCAGTATTCACCAACCAATCATCTTGTTAACTTCCCTCTTGATATAACATGAAATATATATGATATTTAGTTAATTATATTTTAATTTTAAATCTTTATTGGTACATAATAATATTAAACTAAATGAAATTTCTGAAACAAACTTCCACATACTAAGACAGACATGGAAACTCTTTGGAAAAAGAGGTAAAAATTAATTTTTATCACTGAATGTTCCAACCTAAATTTAAAATCCATTACTGTATTATTTGTCTTGGCTACTAGTATTACTCTGCTCAGGTAAGTAAGGTACTTGGGCTAATAATTTCTTTCTTCCTTTCTTTTCTGTTGTCCTTGAATCATTCGATTTCATTTGTGTCCTGAATCATATATATATATATATATATATATATATATATATATATATATATAATCAGTTGCACGAGGTACTCTATCACTGAGCTGCATACCATTTTTGATTTTCAGAATATTGAAGACCATATTTTATTTACTGCCCCAATTTTCTTCAGTTTAAGGAGGAAGGAAAATTCTGAGTTGTGAACCTTCCATCATGCATTATCCATGGAAGTCTCTGATTAGTATATAGTACATGGCTTCAGAAGTGACTGTCCTGGTACCAGAGTGATAGCTAACATGTGCATAATCAGCTCTGCCAGCTTTGGATACCTATTGCCCTGCTTTTGTGTAAAATCTTAATCCTTTTCACTATGTTTCAGAAACCATGTGAATTACCTTTACCATTTTCAAGACACTGAAAGATAATGTTACTCCAGCAAAAATTGCTCTCTCTCTCAAGTCTGTGTCCAGTTCCTGTTTCACTTTCTGTCTGCTGGGTTCTGTGACTTGCCTCACATCTCAGACCTACATGAGATGAATCAGATCATGTGACCTGATATGTTGCTTTATCTGACATCTTATTCCATATTATCTAATAAAATAGTGTTGATATTGCTTCTTCAATATCTAAACTATGACAAAGTATAACATATATTAGTCAAAGTGGAACTTTCCCTTAAAACTGTATTATGATAGTCTGAAAACTTATATATTAGAAGAATATCTCTACACTCTTCCTTGATTATTGCAAATAATGCCCCCTAAAAGTATGGAAAGCAACAATTTCTTGTTAGTTTATCTATTCTCTGCTAGTGCATGTAACACTGGCATTCATATAAATAAAATACTGCACAGGTTAGCTCCTTGTTGTTGCTCTGCAGCTAATCCCTCCAGATTCAGTAGCACAAAATACCTCACTTTGTTATGATCCAAGATTATGTGGTTCAGTAATTCAGACTGGATATAGACACAAGTGTTTTAAGTGACTGACTGTCTATGGGCTGGTGTCAGTCAGACCTTCATTCATCTAAGGTGTCTGATGATTGATGCTGGAAGTCATCTCGAAACTCCTCCCGTTGTCTGCAGAAACACATTGGCAGCTCCTGTGACTTTTCTGCATGTTCTACTCTGGTATAGTTCACTGCATGATAAATAGGTTCCAAGAGCAAGTGTACCAAACAGCAGGTGTAGCACTACACCATTTCTTCTGAGCTAACATCACAAGCCTCACAACATGTCTAGTCAAAATCTTGCGCAGACTGGTAGGCACTGGTCCCAAAACCTTGACTGTAGATTGGAGGTGTATCAGAGCCACATAATATCACATTGTGAGAACAGCATGTACAATGGTGGTGTGGGGAATGTAGCTGGTGTGCGTGTTATCTTTGAAGAATTCAGCCATTAAAAACTGAAAATATGTTAATTGTAAAACACACTTAATGTACATTTGACTCCACATTTTGTCACAATCAACAAGTAATTTTATTATCAACATGTCACAGTTCTCACATATGGCCTTAAAATTCAATTTTGTGTGTGGTGGATCACAAAAGCAGATTAAAAACTCCATCAGCTTATAATTGTCCCATGTTTGCTGACATAAGTATTCTTCCCTAATTCTTCCCAACTTGCCAATCCTGAGAGAGACTGTCCTGTTTCAGAACTTCTAGTGATAGCCTCAATCTACGAAGGCAATGATGAGGTGTTTGGAATTAGCTTTGGTTCCTAAAACTAAAAATCAGTCATAAATTATTGAAGCAGAGTGGAAAAATTGTGATTGCTAAACACTGACCCAAGAAATCCAGCTGCCCATAACAGAATTACCTCTTTTCACAATTCCACACTGACTCCAAGCTCATCAGCACTCAGCACCGGGGTAAACTACACTGTGGGAGATGACAATAGACTCCAGTTGGAGCAAAGGGCTGAGAAATGCCCCTGTTTAAAGAAGGAGAATTCTAGAATTAGATATTTACTTTATGATATCCTTTACTATGCACTATATGATCACAAATCCTTTAATTTCAGAGTCTTACAAACTGCAATTGAAAACTGACTTTTATTACTAAGAGATATTGAATCCAAAGAGGCAGTATGAGAAACTGTATTACACCAGAATTTATCTTTTTCACGTTTTTCACTGAATTTGTTACAGTAACACTTGATTTTTTTCTTCTATGATACTCAAGATGATTGCATGTTTCTTCTATTTTCACTTACATGGGTCACATTTAATATATATTTTAAGACAATGTAGAGGCCAAGCTTGCACTGCAACACACATACCCAGGTATAGTGCCGAGGTAGGAATCCTTCTACAAAGGAAAGTAGGAGCTCATCGTCATTACTTTAATTAAATACAATATTGTAGAATCGGTCAAAATTAATTATTGTTTACATATATTATGGGCATACAAGACCTTATAAAATGTTATTTAAATATTATGCTCTGCTGTAGAGTTGAACAGGTGATACTTCAAAAAAGTTGGTCTTGGGCCAGGGATTTAGCTCAGTGGTTCTGGCACCTGTCTTGCAAGCACAAGGACTGGAGTTTGATTCTTGGTAACCACACACAATACTAGGCTTGAAGACTCACACCCAGCAGCAATCAGTGCCACATACCACAGTGCCAGGCATGGTGGCTCATGCCTGTAATCCTAGCATTCAGGAGGCAGAGGCAGGAGGATTGCTGTGATGTGAGTTTGAGGCTGAGCTCAGGGCCAGCCTGAACTACAAAGCAAGACCCAGTCTCAAATATCCTTTAAAAAAAGGTTTTCAACAGTTCTATGGAAGAAAACATTCTCTATTTAGTTTATACATTTGGTAGTTTGTAAATCTGTAAGATTTCTCTCTCCTGATGCTCTGTTACTATCAATGGCATTAAATTTAAAATATTGTTGCCATAGGTGGCATGCACTTGGTAAATTACATTGTACTGTCTTGCTAAAAATAAGCACCATTATATTTTATTATAATCCTTATAATAAGCTCCTTTCACTCATTTTTTAAATAGTTGAGGTATTTTGAGATGAGGCTTACATGTCATTTCATTTGATGGTCAACTACTCCATTTTATTATACTAATTACATCTTTCATTCTCTAGAATCAGAAATCCCATGTGTTGTCTAAGAGAACTGTGGGTGGATGATTATTGGCATATAATCCAGAAAACTGAAGGATGCAGAGTCACTTCTGATATAGGTGGTACCAACCAATATGCTTGTAGCTTGGATGCAATACAAAGGAGACAAAAGAAGGACATGCCCACAGTTTGAAGAACTTTAGTCTCTCTAATGTTGAGTATGCTCTGCAGCTGTTTCACTGGACACCAAAATCCAAGTCTCCAGTTACCTCCATCTTCTAACACAGATGCAAATGTTAACTCTCCAGCGAGCTTCTAAGGCTTCACCTTGGGTAAAGAACTTCATGTCCTTAATTCTCAAGTGACTCTTGCAAACTCTCCTGCTCCTGGACCCACAATTGGCCCTGTGGGGGTCTCCCATTTGTGATTGAATAGGTCTATTTAATAAAGCTCCTTGCGTGATTACACATATATTTCATATGTTCCTCTAGACAGCAAAAATAATGTAATCCTGCTATGAAAGTGACTGGATTCCTTTTTCTTTAGCTCTTTAGCAAAAGCAAATATCTGCTCCCAGTGTCATACTACTGTTTTATAAGACTGCTCAAGAAGACTCTCAGGTCTTTTCAATCAGGCTTCTCTATTACAGATGATTACAGTGCTTTGAAATTATCTTATAATACTCTTTGCCACTTTGTCAGCTCTGTATCACATCCTAAAACTTTTCATTGCATAAACACTTTCTGCAACCTCATTTTCATACATTTATTAGTGAAATTTCATTTTACATCTTTCTAGTTTAGAAGCTTTTATTGTCCAATTCCAACAGCATTTGATCAAAGAGGGATTCTGAGTCACTTGAGCACAATATTGTCTTCATTTTACTCTACTTTTCCTGGTTCCTTCTGTCCACTCTAACCTTATAACCCCATTGCTATTCATCACAGCTAGAAGATACTTGTATTTTAATGTGCTGTTCCATCTGAGTAGAGTGTTTCTTCCTCCAAAGTGTCTAGGAGCCATTGAGTGAGCCAAGAAAAATCATATTTGATCAGTGGATAGGTAAAAATGCCTATATACTTCTTCCAGAAAACCACATTTATTCAAAGTCATTTACTTCAAAATCTAATAAGATTAAAATATCTTACTCTGCCCTCCCAAAGAATAAATGCACACATCCATTCTGATTTATTTAATGGATTGTTTGTGAACATCTCAGGAATACAGGTTCCTCTTTAGGATGTTTTATATGTAAACTAAGGTTTCCTGAAGCAAAAACTTCTAAAGTGTTGTTTTATACTTCAGCAGTCATATTAGTTTTTATATTAATGAAAATATATGTTTATACATAACTCATCAAAATGTATATAATAGAATATTTCTTGATAAATTAATGGATCGTATAGGTGGATTTGATCTGTCTGATACTACAAGGAATGAAACACAGCTGAATGAAGACAAGAAAGCATTTATTTTCAGGTTTTGCCGCTATATTTGTAACTGTGTTGCTGCGTGTCCTAAGCAGGTATCATGATGAGGTCAGCTGTATGAGCAGCTCATTGGAGGAAGTGTCTGCAAAGGATAATTGTGAGGAAATGGAAGCAGCAGGGGCAATGCAATGATATCCTCACCATGATCATTTCCTAGCTAGTAGCATCCTACCAAAGTTGGGGTTGAAATTAGCATAGTATTGACTCAGATTTTTCCATAAACTGTACTCTCTCAGGTCATAGGAGACACTCTCACAGCCATTGCCAAGACTACACGTCAAAGAGCAAAAAAAAAAAGAATTGTCTTGTTTTATTCTTTAAAATGTTGTAAATCAAATTAATGTTAGGAATCAACCATTCATTTTTGCAGCATTTTGAGCACTCAAGACCTTCTTTCCACCACTGGTGTATTAATGTTATGGGTGCTACAAGGAACTAAGACAAAGGAGAATCATAAAGTGCTGTGATTATTGTTCACCTTGCACATACCACTTTCTCCAAGTTCAGCCAGAAAAGTAAGAGGTACTTGGTGCCTTTGCTCTCTGTTACTCCTGATAAGGACTTGCATCCCAAATTCCAGGTAAACTGACTGTCTTGAATCTTCTTTGTCCCTCAGCATGAGGGATGGTACAGTAAAAGGTGTTTTCTCTGAATACTGCATAAATCCAAAAGAAAATGTGTGGCATCAAATGTCTTTACTAGACCGTGACTTCTCTGTGGAACTAAAAGTTAGAAATGATGAATATTAGGGTTCTTTAAAAACTTGAAATTGTCCTTGAATACTATAAATCTAGACAATTAGCTGTTCCTCAATTAGACATCTGGGTGTTTCTCATTTCTGATCTTTTTTATTTCCATTTTTTTGTTATTTTCCTGTTGTATATTTATTTTAATTTTGGTTGATAACAATATTGTCACAAGTACTTCCTTTGCAGTCAGTGAAACTTTACCACCTTAACCTGCACTTCATGTTAAAATGACTAAATTGAACTTTGCCAAAATTTACACAACCAGAGCTTCTGCATTTGAGAATGGATGTCTAATGTTATTAATTGGGACTTTGCAATTGAACTTTATAATGAAACAAGAGGCACTTGATTTATTTGGATGGCATAACTAATGGGATTACTTAATTTTATCATGGATATTCAATAAAGTATCAAAAATGTGAAAGTTTATGAATTGTGACAAGGCAACTCTACATAACAAATTGTGACAGTAGTATTGTAAGGTTGGAGGAGAGCCAATTGAGGATTCCTACTGGGAAATGCTATGAGGTAATCCAACAAAATGAACACTGAGGCTTGTTCTCAAAGAGCTCCAAGTCAAGGTTATCCCATGTGAATATTCAAAACTTGAAACAAAATCATCCTTCAGACAGTTGTTTTAAATATATAAAAATTGTACTACATTTTAAAAAGCAAAATTGATGTTTATTTCATGTAAAAACTGAATTCATAGTATAATATTTGTATGAATATACTTTCATATTTGCTACTGAATCCTAACTTCACTCACATATAAGCATTAAAAAATAAAATAAAACAGCATTTGAAGAACATCTAGGATATAGTTTGTCAATTCAAATATTATTTGGCATATGATTTGGTTGAGAGGTAATGTATCATTTTAATTAAAAAGTTAGAGCATCTTAAACTTCATTTCTCAAAACTAATTTTAGTAAATTTTTCTTTTGCTACATATTACATTATAAATTGGATCTTAGGAAGCAACTTACTTTTAGAGACCCATTTATGCATAAGCATTTATTTTTTTCTATTTTAGTACATCTTTGAGAAAATGCTCAGAAGAATATTTTCATGTTAAAGAAATCTGCAGCAAAACTATTTCTAAACTAAACCAATGAACAGTAGTTTTTCTTCACCAAAAAATTGATAGCAACAATGAAAGCTATATATTTTGTTCTGTACTCTCTTGTATTTTTTTCGCAACAAGATAACAATTGCCTTGTTGATTGCTTCTCACTGGGAAACACACTTAAATGTAAAATGCATGACCTAGGTAGTTTCTGTGTCTAAAATCACTTTATAACTAGGGGGAAAACTATGCAAAATGTATTACTTCAACATTTTTATAAACTTCTAATGACAAACAGGGGACCTGCGATACTTCTTTTCAGTAGAATCTATGGTACCCTATTCTTTGCTTCTTTCTATAATAAATCTTCTTTTTTTGCTCTAACTATATTTTCTTAACATTGACTATAATAGAACAAGGGAGAAATAGTCACAGCGTGTTCTATGTGATAATTAAAGATGCATATTCTGAATCTATCTTAAGACAATGTGTACATTTACTAGCCTGGAAAATATAAGTGTGTTTAATGAATGTTTTTATCCTCCTAGGATTCAATGAGTAATTTATATGAAGGGCTTGCATCTATAAAACACACCAGGATAGGTACTGACTTTTAAAAATTACAAAATTGTACAAAAAAAGAAAAAAAAAACTCATGATTGTCTCATCTCTACCTAAAGGTCCCCTGGGACTCTTCTGTTGGCAAGCTTGTCCCACAACTCATGCTAACGAAGAAGACAGTGGAAGGAAGTGAACTGCTGCCCGTGTGAGGGTCCAGAGAGAGACACAGCTTAGCCACTAGTTCTTCAGTTTCCATCTGGTTCTGACAAATGTCAATTCTACTCCTATTTATGGGCCCTTGTACAGTGGGCAATGCAAAAAATTCTATTAGGTTTCTAGAAGGAGAGACAGCAATTTTAGGAGGATCGTGCTACACGCGGGCATAGACTGCTCATAAATGAAGCCTTACTGTGAGCATACAGTCAGTCTTCTTTAGGGAAGAGCACAAATTGTCCTCCAAATGCTGTAATAAACTTCTAACACCAGAACTGTACATGCATTTGTTGTTTCTCATGGGAAGTTGTGGTTGTCTTGGTAGAGAGATCTATGAATCAGAAAGATATTTCTCATGAACTAAATAAACTGTACTGTGATAGAAGCAGCTTCAGGCCCACAGTGAACATGGATGTGGACAAAATATTTGCCATGCAATAGACACTGACATGGAGAAATTACAAATTTTGCCACATAAGCCTCACCAGGGTCCTCAGTCTGGAGATGGGAAATACTCCTGAGTTAGGGCTTAAATCCTAAGTGAGAATCCCAACTTATTTTAATCCTTAGAGGTACAACATCACATTAGGACAGTTACTTTTTGTCTAAACTGAAGCACAGAATATACCCTTGAAAGATATGAAACCATTCTCCCACTTCCTGACTCTTGTTACTTGGAATCCAAAGGGACACTTCATATGTCAATAGGGTAACTATTTAGGCTTAGAGGTGGTTGTGTATATTTTGGCAGAACAACTAGCTTCAAAATTTGTTGGCTTCTGTTGCATTGGATTTCAATCATATTCCAGTGCAGGTAAATGCATAATTCATTCTGAAATCTACTTTCAAAATTGTCTGTGTAAGGTTGTTTTTGTTTTTCTGTTCACCTCAACATTGTTGGTAGATTAAATTCTAAAGTATTTCTCCAGATGAATGAAATTGAATCTCTGTGAAAATGTTATGATTCATTGGATGATATCAAATCCTTTTATACAATAAGCAGTCAGGAATTGATTTTATCATCTAGCAACAAAAAAAGAAAAAGAAAAAAGAAACAAGAAAGAAAGAAAGAAAATAGATTTTTGAGAGACATTTTAGATTTTACCAAATGAAGTCAGAGATGTAATATTATATAACTAGAGATATGAAATTATTTTTTGGTAATTTTCACTAACAATGTGATGTTATTTTTAATATCAATATTGTCATAATCAGCAGGAATGTTTATAACTTCCTAATAAGGGATTGTCTGAATTTAGGAGATTCATAGTTTTCCACCTAGGAAATTTATTATTAAAATTACTGTTCATAATTATAGTTTGGATAGGTAATAATAAAAAGGTAGAGAATTATTTTACTAAAATTTCACGCAAGAATTACTATATGAGGGCAATCTAATTCATATATTGAAGGGATGTAACAACAATTAAATGTTAATATATGTCAATTGCAGAATTATATGACAAATGAAAATATGAAAAATTATATACATTATTTTAAAGAATATTTTGCTATTATATCTAATTGTGCTTACTACATTTTAAGTTTGATCATTTCGTGAGTTTAAATTTCTGTTATTGTTATTAATCTCACAGCTTGTCTCTAGATGCTTTCTAAGGACTAAATAGGAACCATGAATGGTTATAAATAACATGAATGTTATAAATAACATTTATATCTATTTAAAAAAAGTGTAGAGAAATTTCAAAATGTGTTGAGAAATGTCAAACAAAATCAATTGAATCACTTTTTTTTTTTGGTTCACTCTGGACCTGAGCAATATTAAATAGATTGAAGAAACTGAATGGACAATTGTTTATTCTGCCAAAGAATATGTAGAATTAGCATTATTGCTGTATTAATGAATATCAGAATCTGCCTATGAAAGCATATTGTATTGGAATTTTGGATGTCCATTGGATGTCCTTGAGTTAAGAATTAAGTTTCTCTAATATATATACAGTAGATTTAATATAATTCATGTTTTTTTAATTGATTTAATGATTTGTGTTGTTCAAATAATTTTTTCTTTTTGACTAAGAGTTCCTCAGGTTTCTTTGGTGTTTAAAAGGACAAAATAATATTTCCTTCAGAAGTCTAAGATAAACTTATAACAATGTGTATCAGATGATCTTATTTTACTGTGTTATGTATAAACAGTAATTACTTAAGATATTTTATTCTGCATCTAATGACTGCAGGCTAAGAACTATTGCTTTAAACTAGAATTCTCAATCCTGACACAGCTGATATTTAAACTGAATAATTCTGTTTTAGAGTCATCCTAAGTAACAAAAGAATCCTTTACAGCACCTTTGGCCGGTAGCCCTGAACTGAGTTACAGCCTCAGTTGTAAAAACAAGAAAGTTCTTGGGCCAGAGATTTAGCTGAGTGTTTCCGGAGCCTGCTTTGCAAACGCAAGGGCCGAGGTTCTATCCCTGGTAACCACATACAACAATGCCAGCTTGGTGGCTCACGTCCACCAGTAATGAGCACCACACACCACAGTGTTAGGCTTGGTGGCTCACACCTGTAATCCCAGCACTCCGGAGGCAGAAGGAGGATTGCTGAGTTCAAGACCAGCCTGAATTACAAAGCGAGACTCTGTCTCAAAAAACTAAGGGAAAAAAGAAAGAAAGAAAGAAAGAAAGAAAGAAAGAAAGAAAGAAAGAAAGAAAGAAAGAAAGAAAGAAAGAAGAAAGAAAAAATAAAAGTCTGCAAACACTTCAAATGTATTATGGGGGTGAAGTAGTTCTTGGGTGGAGACTGATTTATGGTGAGTGTGAAGTGTTAGAGCACCTCTCACATTGGGATTATTGTACAAAATAAGGTATGAAATATTATTTTTCAATTTAACACAATTATTTACATAAACAAAGAAAGTTCAATATATAGGTGAATTATTTATCAAAATATGCCTTTTAGACACACCTGACTTTTGTGTAATGCAGCTTTGATGATTTGGGGGGGTCTCACTTTTTTTTTTTGGTTCACTCTGGACCTGAGCTCAGCCTTGAATTCACATCAATCCACCTGCCTCTGCCTGCCGAGTGCTGAGATTACAGGTGTAAGCCACCAGGCCCTGCACTGTAATATGTGCTTCTAATTGCTGTTGGTCGTGAGTCTCCACGCCTGGCATTGTTGTATGTGATTACCTGGGATCTAACCCAGGTCCACCTGGATCCTTGAACTTGCACTGCACTTGCAACGCAGTCGCATGAACTACTGAGCTAAATCTTAGGCCCAACTTTGATGATTTTAGAGAAGAACTAATAGGTCATTTTAAGAATAAAATTGTTAACTTCATTCAGAAAGAATGAGTCAAATATATGGATATTCAGAGTTTTTCTTTACATTGAGACTGAACTCTCAAGATGTATGCATAGATAAGCTACTATGGATGAAACTAAAGAATTTTGATGAGATATAAAATATTATGAGTTAGGTCAGGAAAGAAGAAATACAACACGTTAAAATAACAACTGAAAACTAACTCTAAATATATGCAATTAAAATATAGATTTATAAATATATTTTATTTATATAAGCATTGATTTAGATATATTAAATTGTGAGTATATTAAATTGTTAGATATATTAAATTGAAGTAAGATTAATAGAACATCACATGATATAAAAATTGACATTACCTTTTGAAATCCATGTTATAAATAATTTAAGAGATTTAAAATGGTAAACTCCAGGCCATCTCTCATTTTATAAACCAGTGTAACTTATATACGTGTATCATTCATACTGAAATTTAAATTGTAATGCAAATTGTATATGTAAATTGAAATTGTAAATTGTATATGTAAATTGAAATGTAAATTGTGTATGTTGCACAAAATAGCAAAAAAAATAACTTCAGGGACAATTAAATGTATTGATTTTTAAATTTTGAAAGGAAAAAAATATGAATTAACCTAAAATAAATATGAATTTGGAAGAAATGTATTTTGCAATATATTTCAAAATACATTTAGAAATAAAATACTTTTCCTGTAACATTGTGATTATCTGTTCCAAAATAATTTTGATGTTTTCCTCTTGAATATATTTATAATATACCTTATATAATATCTTAATAGGACTATTTGAATACTTTTAAAGCTCAAATATTATAAGAACTTCCAGTAAGCTCTTCAAAATAAAATTTCTTATATCTCAAACAACTAAAATAAACTAATTTTTTCACATATGATACATCAGGCAACATGAGACATTGATCCTTGAGAGGGAAAAAAAAAACTTGAAGTGAACTTATGATTGCCCCAATTTTATGAGTACAGCATCTTATGCATCCTGAGCTAATGTGTCATGAAAGCATATATAAGTGAGATCCAGCTGTTGCCAGAAGAATAATAAAAAAAGAACATAGGGCTCCTAAAGGCCAGAAATATATTGTGTCCCCAGAATAAAAATGGAAAATACATAGTACATCAGACACTGAGTGAAAGACCCAGAAGGTTTCTCAGTATTAGCGTGTACTCACTATGAGACTAACAGGTGACATTATGTAATTGAAATCCCAAGTTATTATAGTGATCATTTTGTCTTTCTTAGAAAACTACACATAGATATTTTACCTGAGAAAAAATTGTTAGCCAATGTTCTTTATTATTTCTCCTGCTTTAATACCAAACATATACAGAAGATAATTTCATGAATTTACCATCCACATGTGCACTAATGAGGATGTGATAGATGCTAAAATGCACATTAATTCATGATGGCAGCATATTCATAGTTTTAATCTGCCCTTCCCTTATTCTAGTAGCTTAGTGGACAGATTTTCAGTGCTGTGAAAAAGATGAATTCAATGTGACCTCATTCATACTCTGCATGCACAAAATATGATACGTTCTGGGGAATTAATGACACATCATCACCATTTCTCTAGCAAACACATCACTGAAGTCATTTGTGTAAACCATAAACTGGATGTAGGCACTATGCTAAAATTAGATTGACATTGAATGAAAGTTAAAATTGCACCCCCTCACATTTGGATATGTGGTTTCCTCCATTGTAATAACTCATTATAGTAGAGCCTTTTGGTATTTATGGAACATCAGAAAAACAGGCAGAAGTTATTGAAAACTTACTGGATATGGTATTGTTAGCTTTTTACAACCTGCTTTCACTGATGCACGTGTGGAACTGTTCAGCCTGATAGAACCTTAACTGACAGTCTGCCAGCTCACTGACACTTGTAAACTCTGCTGGAGTGAAGTACACAAGACTGCCTGTTTGCTTTTCATTACATTCTTCTTAGATATTTGTTCACATATAGATGTTAATTACATCTAAAAGTATATATTCATGTTCTACTGTTTAGTTTTGTGCTTCTGTTTAATATTCTTCAAACTAAATTAAAGAATAGGTATTTTCTAGTGAGTGTTCTTGCTAAATTCAGGAAAAAGTGACTTCACTCCTTATAGCTCTGGTTGTGATTGAAGACTTGAAGCATATTCATGTCCTTAAATGATGACAATAAAGATCAGACAAAAATATATGATGTACCAAAAAATGAATTTGAAGACATAAAATATATCAAGAAGAGGTAAGCTTACAAGGCCAGAACTGTGTTCTGAGTATCTTTATTTCCTTTTTTTAAAAATTTTAATCTTTATTGGTACATTACATATATGCATCATGATTGCACTCCATAATGGGGATTTGTACCAGTATAAGACACAACTTAATTCTCATTTTTTCCCATAGCCCTACTCACCCTACTACACCCCCATATACATAAAATTTGTTTCCTTACTTTTTTGTTACAATCTCATCATTTTTCCCCCTTCACCCTATTTTACATTGAGCATTTTCTGTTTCACAATATATAACATACAATTCTATGGCTCATTTACATCTTTATTTTCTCATACCAGAGAAAAGATGTGATATGTA
>PVIR01011155.1:0-48095 GCA_004026965.1 Petromus typicus
TTTTTTATCCAGTCTCCAGTGGATGGACACTTGGGTTGTTTCCAAGATGTAGCAATCACAAACTGGGCTGCTATAAACATGGGTGCACATATGTCACTGTGATAAGAGTCTTTTAATTCTTGTGTGTATATACCTAGCAGGGCAATGGCCGGGTCAAATGGGACCATCAATCCTAGCTTTTTGAGGATTCTCCAAACTGTAGATCACCTTTTCTATTTGACTTTACAGTAGCAAGAACTAGTCCATCCATCTCAAAGTTCTAGTATCCATCATGCCTTGCTACTGGGCCACCACAGGAACCTTCCATGTAGCAGGAACAATAATCTAAGCCAACAGTTGACTGCAGCACCTTGTGGATGCTCATTGCCTGTCTTCTAGTATTGGCTGGATCCATGGAAGCCCAGTCTTGGGTGCCTATGTTCTCAAGATTCAGTAGTTAAGGATAACAGAGAACACCTTAGCTAACACAAGAAGGAGAAATGAAAGTTGTTAACTTTGAGGACTTCTGGGAGTGCCAGTGAGTGCAGCTCAGATAAAGAAATACCTGATGTGGTCCAGGACTCACCTCCTAGGAACTAATTGCCATCAGTTCCTGTCACTTAGCAGTTATGTCTCTGAACACTGCTCCCCAGAAGTGTCACCATGATGACCAGGGAGGTCAGCTTGCTCCAGCAGTTACAGTCCACCCTGGCCGGAAGTCTATGGCTCGTGTGCCTTACAACCAACGCCCAGACCCAGCCCATTTGCTAATTCAATCCCAGGATACATGCAGACTCTGGCTACAAGGTAGTCTGTGAAGCACAGAGCTTACTTTCCAGCCCCCAGTGCACTCGAGTTAAGATACCTGTGGTTATGGCATGGAATCTAGAATAGCAGCTGACATGAGCCCTCAGTAAATTCTAAAATATTTCACATACTATTTTCCTACTCAACTGACCTATGTCCCTACCATATGTTTCCCACTATTATTGGGGACCCTAAAACAAGGCATATGTTTTTTAAAAAAGAGTATGGAAAATGGAAGAAAGACAGGAAATTTGTATTTACCAAGTGATGGCCCCTGCACTGTGCTAGATGTTTCCCCTGTTCTTTCCTCTTTAGGATAGTCACAAAAAACTCCATTACTTCACTGGTGTCTTTTGGCTGGACTCAGCTAATGCTTAAAGAGATATCTACCAAAGGAGCCAAGAGGGATGGAAATGAGCTTCTAGGTGGCAGCTTCTTGGTACACTTCTCTCCCAAGGGTTAATTTTCTCTGTGCTCACCTGCCTGCCAAGGTCACGGTGCACAATGAAATATTTAACTCCAGGCAGCTTCAGCATGCTGCTTTCTCTGTGAGCTCATAGCCACTCAAGCTGCTGAGCTCTGGTTAAGTAAAGATTAAGCTTAAGCTTTTATTCAATTTCCGATAGCTAAATGCAGACACACAGGGAGATGGAAATAAATTTGTACCACTTATGCCTCAGTGCACTTTGTCTTGGGTGACCATCAAGCTGGCCTTGGAAGCCGAGGCACCATCTTGTGGCTTCATCTCCTGCAGACCTGAGCTTTCTAATGCTGCTTTAGGAGTGAAGTGCATGTGCTAAGGAGTTGGCCCTGGGACAAGGCAGCCAGAACCCCAGAATCAGCTGTCCCCAAATAGGAGGGAAGTCCTCAACTACCCTAGGTGCCATGGAGAGCCCATGTGACCCATGATGTACGAAAATCAGATCTCCTGCTGCACGCACCTAGCTGCAGATTCACTTCCCCAAGGAGCCATTTCAGGAGTGTGCAGCCATGGACTGAGCCTCTGCTTCTTGAGCCATCTCAGAGCCATTGCTTCAGATTGAGGCTTTGTGTGGGACAGTTGGCCTGAGAGAGGCAACTGAGATAAGTGTCCTGTGCTGCTGCTCAGAAGACATCCTTCTGGTTAAGAGTTGATTTACTTTGAAAATATTTTCTTTAACAAATGCCAGAGTCTTTCATGATGTCTGCTCCAGGGGAGGAAATCTATTCTCTAAACATTTTCCCCTAAAATCTTTCATGGACTCTGTCACTAGTTCCCTATGTCATCTGTAACCAGGTTACTTTAACTGCTTTGCCTTCTGTTTCTTCCACCCATAATGGCTTTTAAACTAGAATTACCACTGTGATTATTTGCAGCCCTAAATCTCCTTGAGCACTTAGAAACATTTGCTGTCTGGGTGTTAAAAGTTGAGGTGGCAGAATGGTTTTCAAAATGGCAGTCAGATCTTTAATTGATTTTATGATAGTGAATGGAACAAATGATATGCTAGGAGGAAATAGTGGCATTTTGCTTACCTCTAATGAAGTGATCATTATAAAAACATTTAATATTTGTCTGTAATTTCTTACTTGAATAACTGAGAGAAATTAAGGGTTCATTTTAATCATTCAGCACCCTATTTATCACATTCTTTATTGTATACTTAGCATCTAAATTAAATGAATGCATTATCACAGGTAAATGCATTTGTTTTACATCATGTACAACATACTGTGGTATTAGCATTTATAAAACACAAATAGCAGTGACATTTGTGCTCTTTTTCCAGAGATCAGAAAGGAGGTGGGGAAAATGAAATAGGATTGCAATACAGAGCCTTGCCAGCTCTTGTTTGCCTGCTGCAAGACTGGAACCTTTGCTGTGGCAAAGCTTTGAATTTAATAAGACTGACAAGAACTTCCAAGCGGCTGGGAAGGGACACTGACGGGCATGAGTCAGACCTATCGTTAGCCCTGGCTAACATGGTAAGATCACAGACTGTACGCCATATAATACACCAGGAGAAGGGATTCTAGCACTCCGATTTCTTAAGCCCCTATAATACCATGCTAAGGGGAGCCTGCTTCCAGGCCTTCTCCTCTAGAGTGATCATGATGATGGTGGAAGTTTAAGATGATGAGGACTTAATTTTTTAGTCAGCAGCCATTGTCTGGCACCTTTTGGCACCACACAGAGTCACTGGTGAGATAGGTCCCTTTCTATCTGGAGAACCCCATGGTCAAACCAAATGAGGACGGGAGGGCTGGGGTTTGGCTAAACATGTGAACAAAAGCAGCCTCTCCATTCGGTTTCCTTGTTAAGATATTATCACTACAAAAATGGGGAGTTCACAGGAGTTGTCAGCAGTGGGGCGATGCATTAGGAGCAGGTATGTAGTAATGCTGGGTTTGCAAGGCACCCGCTTTCCCTCACTGCTCCTGGAACAGAAATAAGGCTGATGAGGTGACAAAAGGGGGACATGTAATTTGCTGGAAAGACATAAAATCAGCAATAACACAACGGGATAAGGACAAAAGGTGGTAGCCATTGCCTGGTGCGACTCCCTTGGCTGCAGATTTAGGGAATGGATTAGGAGGGTCATCTGGTTTACCTGCAGCTTCAAGAGCACATAAACTTCAGGCAGCTGCACCCTTCAAAGATCACCTTGAATGAATCCAGTAAATAAATATCTATAAGAGAAATCAGAAACTGAGGTGTGTCTCTGCACCTCAGAAATCATAAACTGAGGTGCGTCTTTCCAACCTGGGGTAGGAAACCTCCCCGACTCATTTTTGAGGTCTTCTGTGGTGTGTATTGCCTAACCATGTACAAATCCACCGGTTCCTGCAAGGGAGAAAGGCTGCTGGGCCCCTCCTATGACTGGGATGGCCCGTCTCAGGAAGAGATGAGGCTTAAATCTCCAGAGAGGTGAAGAAATCAGACCTAGGGAACAAGAATGAGACCCACTGCAAGAGATGGGGAGAAGCCCGGCTTTCCTTTGGCTCTCACTTGCATTGCTAGTTTCATGATTTCTGCTCTTCTGAAGCTTTTTCTCTGCAGGTGACATCTGGTCATGTGCCATCCGAGGCAACTTCCTAGGTAAGGGAAAGGAACGTCTGAGCAGAGCACCGTCCTCTGTGAGCAGAGGGCGTGGGCTGGCTAGAGCCGTGGGCATATCGCTGCCCCACTGTCCCTGGTGGACGAGTCTGTGACAGGGTGCACTATCCAGGCAGAGAGATGACATCACTTGCTCAGAATAGCATCTCTCCCAAATCGAAACACTGACGTAACATTTTATTCTTGTCAGGGCATGCTGATATCCAGAGAAACCTACTCGTAGTTCTGGAAACCAGAAAAAGAAGGCATTTTAACAGAGGAGAAGACTGAGGCTGGGATGTTTCCTGGGGTGGGAGGGTCTCCGTCTAGTTAGTGCCTCTGGATTCAGGGCCGGAATCTCAGCCTGGCAGTGCAGGTCCCAGGAGAAGCCAGAGCCTCTTACCGGAACTTCTACTCCTATGACCGCGGACGCAGTTTCCTCCTGGAGGGCCTCTCCAAGGGAGGAGAGGCAGGCTCTAAAGAGCCAGGGCAGAGTGTTGAGAGGAGCAGAAAGGGGTTCGGAGCCCGGCTCCCTCGGCATCCAGAGCTTTGACGCAGCCACCACCCAGAGCAGTGTGATGGCTTCTCAGCGGGAGCTAACATCGCCACAGCACCCGGAAGCCCCATGTCTCGGGATTTCTCCGAAAGAGTGGAAAGCGGAGATTCACAGGGGTATCTATCTGTTCGCCACATTCACAGAAGCATTGTTCCCGATAGGAAAGACGGCAGGAACAACCCTGGCGCGCACTGATGGGCGAACAGATGAACAGTGTGACGGCTACATGGAGCAGCGCATTCTTTGGCCACAAAATGGAGTAAAATTCTCGCACACGGGTGAAACTTAGACAAGTTATGCTAGGTGAAATAAGCTGAGAATCAAAGGACAAGTATCGTGTAAGTCCACTTATAGGAGCGATCAAAATAAGGTAAATTCATAGCAACACAAAGTGCGATGGGGCAGCCAGGTGTGAGGAATAAAGGCAGTGAGGAGTTCACCTCTAAGGCGCTGAGTTTCTCTTCAGGGTGAGGAGGAAGTTCTGGAGATGGATGGCGACAACGGCCGCAGAATGTGAGTGTATGTGTGCTGAGGGACAGCACTCTTAGAAAAGGCTGCGGTGGAGATCTTCATGTGAGGTGTGTATCATCACAGAGAAGGGAGTGAAGGGCTTGCTAGGCCAGGGATCACCATCAAATCAGTGTAGTTCTGGGATGAGCAAGTTACTCTGGGGAGCGCAACCTCAGGAGGGCTGAGGTGAGATCCCAGCAGAGAAGCTGTCCCTCACACCAGTCCCTGCCCTGTCCAGGCGAGACATCGTGTGCACACGGGGGCGTCAAGCCCAGCACACAGTCAGCGTGACAGGCACAGACCCGCACGCTGGTTCTGTATCTGTGCTGAAATTTGTACTTAGGAAGCTAACTGCCTTTGATCCTTTATACACAGATTTTCTTTTTTTAAATTATCCCTTTAATGAAAAATAGTTTTTATGTAAAATTTAGAAAAGTAGCAAAAAATGAACTCAAAACCAACAGTCTGATCAAGCAATCACAGGAACTGTCATATGATATGAACTCTTAAGTGTTTCTACTATTTGTGTGTTTAGAAAATAGAATTATATAGTATATATTTTTTTGCAATTTATCATTTTCAGTTAGTTCATTTTCTCAATAATTATTTATTGAGCAATTACTATGTAATCTGGTTTTGCAGGCAGTGAAAAGAGCAAAATGCAAAGGCCCTCAGGCAGACATTTCATTGTGATTATCTTTCTGTGTTTCTCTGCCTTTCCTGTCAACATCTTGTTCCCTTGCATGAATGTAGCATGATTTATTTAAGTCATTTGTTTGAGGCCATTTGAACTCTGTTATTCTTGTCATAAGCGATAGGACAACAAAACAAAACTCTTGTTTATAAATCCCAGTAACACTATTTTTCTACCATTCTTACATAGTGCCTAGTGGAACATTTGGCAGGTGGTCAGAGCTCCTTAACTGTTTTTTGAGTGAGTAAATAAATCTATCCTCACGGCCGTAACATTAGAAGTGGAATTGCTAATTTAAATAAATGCTAATGCTTGTATAGTACTTTGAAGCTTAGCTCTTCTCTGAAAGCTTTAAAAATACTGATGGACTTTCTCTTCTGTGCACCCTTCACAGGGGTACAGTGGGGTGCCTGTGGTGGGAGGAAACACAGGCACACACTGAGCAGCTTACTTGAAGCCACACAGCTGGCTCGTGGCTGGCATACAGCAGAGGGCTGTCACCATGGCTGCAGCCAGAGCCTGCACTCAGCCCTGGAGCTACAGGGCCCACAGTGGGGCTGTGGAGTCCTGGATCATACCCGTCCTTCCAGCTGCACAGGTCAAAGCCTATCTTCAGTGCAACTCTATTGGAAGATGGGCCTGTGATGAGGCAAAGGTTAAATGAGTCCATGGGGGAAGAACAGAAGTGATACCAAGATCCTTCTTCATTGTTGCATTACAGATCTTTCAGCTCAACAGAGATAGTTGGGAAGAAAGGACCAAATTATGTGCCCATGAAATATGAATGAGATGATTTGTGAATTCATTATATGCCAGCCATTTTAAATACATAATTTAACATTTTAACTCTGTCAGACAAGCATGTTCACCACCTCAACAGTTTATTAATGAGAATCTGATTGGTTTTTCCATCTTCTTATTGGGAATATTATGTTAGAAGCCCTTGGGGAACCTATGTGGATGTTTTCCTTGCTGATCTGAGGGTTCTGTGACCTCCAGCTTGCTCCTACTGTTGGCTTAAGGAAATCAATGGCTGTCTTCGTGGCCATGGTCTTATGGAGCTACAGTGCAGGTAGACTTGATGGTATAGAAGCTACTTGTCACAGAGCTACTTGTGTTTTTGCTGGGCATCTTTGCCTCTGTTGCCCCTGATGTGACTGTGAACTTCTTTGCTTACAAATATTGCAGGTACATTTTCTATTCTTGAGTCAGTGTATGCAATAGAAAGGCATTGTAGGTTTTATAGCATAAGCACCTCCTAGGAAATGTTAAACAGGGCAGATGTGACAGGAGAAAACAGGAATGTATAAGGCCCACCGTAACTGAGGATAGCCTTCCTGGTAACAACAGGCCAGGGACAGGATTGCCTTCCAAGGGCCCAAGACCATACAGAGAAAACCCAAAGACCATTGCCAAGACATTGGTAGTACATCAAAAAAGAAATAAAAGGAAGTGCTTAACTTGTGTTTAGATGTCCTCTCAAAGCCTCATGCAATCATAAGTGGGGCTTTTTCAGAAGCAACTAGATCTAGTATATGTGATGTTGGGATTAAGCGTGTGTGATCAGTTCACTAATTTTTTGGGCATCACCTAATCCTGTAGTGTAGATAGAACATAAAAGGGTCAGAAAGAAGCTAGTAGGATCACTTGCTTGCTTTGGTACATTCTGCTTGCCAAGAACTGTTTCTCTTCTGCAATGGCAATCTGTCATGCAGCCCTGCCTTGGAGCCAGCAGATTATGGACTGAACCCTCTACAAACTATAACCTAAATGAACCTTTCCTCTCTTACCTTCTGTGTGTGTTGGGTATTTTGTCTCAGCAACAAGAAAATAACTAAGACAAGAAGTATATAAGAATAGAACTGGGCTTTTTCTTCTCTTCTTCTGGTTTCATGATTGTTGCATAGTATATTCTGTAAACTAAACATTTTAATTCTATTTTAGGAATATTGCTAAAACACATTCTTATATGGCAGCTAGAACCAGCCCAGAGATTAATTACAGTCCAGATGTAATTGTTCCATACTTTAAGACTGGAAGTTTTTGGATTTGTTTATAAAAATAGTAACAGAAAAATGTAATGGTCAATGACCTCCAAAAACAATCTGCCCAGGTGATAGATAACTGGGCTAAAGGAATCTGAGAGCTCTGCTTGGGAAGCAGGGCAGGAAATTGTCAAATCTGTAAGGTTAGAGATCTCCCTTTTCCCGACCAAGCTGAACCACTGGTGATTCCATCTTATGTGGTCTATTGATATTCCTCTGGTTCTGGACAAAACTGGAAGCAAGATTTTAAAAACCAAAGACCAACAATTTGCAAAGGAGGGACTACAAGAAGGTGTGATTTCTTTAGCAAGGGGAGGGGGAGGACTGCTCCTTTAATTTGTGTGGCCCGAGGAAGCACCCTTCCTTCAGAAGGGCTGAGTGCCCCAGCTCCCCATGGAACTGGATTGTTCACCTCTGCGGACTGGAGAAGCAGTGAACATTGCCAGTTCAGCCTCTACAATCACCACTTTGTTATGGTTTAGGTAGGAAATGTTCCTCCAAGGCCCATATGTTGAAGGCTTGGTTCCCCGCTTGCAGCATTACTGGGAGGTTGTGGGTCCTTCAGAAGACAGGGCTATAGGGAAGATGTGAGGTCACTGGGGCATGTCCTGGAAGGGGACTGGGGAACTCAGCCCTTTCCCCTCTCTATGCTCCTGGATAGCATGAAGGAAATAGTTTGTTCTGCCACACACTCCCACCATGATGCTCTGACTTACCACAGGCCCAAAGCAACAGGGCCAACTGGCAAGGCCTGCGCCTCTGAAACCATGAGTCAGAGCAGATCTGTCCTCCTTTTAAGTTGTTTTTCTCAGGATTTTATCACAACAATGGCTAGTTCCTCACAACAGACTAGCCCACATATTAAATAATACACATGCATATAAGAATGTATGGTTAGAATATACAGTATTCAGATAAGCTATGTTATAAATAATAGATTATCTAAAAATCCTAAATTTACATATGATTAATCATTTTATGAAGCACTCTTATTTTTACATAGTTATCATTATGAGCTTTCCTTAAATAGCAGTATCACATTTGATACATTTAAAAATGGTACAGTTATATTCCAACATAGTTTTCAAGAGAATACCCATCATGTGTAAGAATTTTCAGCAGTAAATAAACTGCAGGGAGTGTACAGAGTTTATTTGCTTATCCAGTTTTGTTTCAGGAAGATTAATTCCACAATTTATAGACAAATAAATGTATTACTTTAGCAGACATTTGTCTGCTGGGATACCTGGAGCCAAGAAATGAGAATTCAAACAAATGAGATGATTTTTCCATGATCTTTTCCCTTTGAAAGATCAGTAACTAGGTAACTGGCCTATAAAGCAGAACTTAGCAGAGACTTAAAGTGAGGTTTCCTGTATGTCCCTCTCCTGTGTGTGGCCCCTGCTCAGAGAGCTGCAGCCCTTGGCCTGAGTCCAGCCATGAGCAAGATGGGACCTAAGTCGGACCAACCCAGTGCAGAATCAGCCACTTCCACTGTCAGCGAGACCACCAGCAGCTGCGTGGTGCAGCCATCTCCACAACCACGCTGCACCCTAAGGGATCACCCAGTTTCATTCTCTGCATTAAAACTTTGTCAGTTGAAGCCACCCAACACCAACATGTACACCCACTTGCCCTTTTGCATCATACCCTTTGTCACTCCCAGGGTGGCCCTCGAGGATGTGGTGGTGGAGGCAAAGTCTAAAGAGCCCAGCAGGAGATGGGAGAGGAGGAGGTAGGGGAAACTGAGAGCAAGAAACATGGCTGATTCTAAAGAGGAGTCTAGGGGAGAGAAGGGCTGACAGGAAACTATTTATGAATGGGATCAGGCCTATACATCAGTGGGGCTATCTAATAAATTCATGGATTCTAACGTGGATGTGTGGACCATGACGGCTGGGTTCCTCCAACCACCATACTCTAGGAACGATTCAGATGAGATGTGCTAAAAGTATAGGGAACCTGCAGAGGCTTCACTGCTATTCCTTAGTTTGATATCACAGTAAGACTAACATCAACCTTAAAGCTGTTGAGATGGAATTTCTCTGTATAGTTCAGACTGGCCTTGAATTCACTGTGTAGGACAGGCCGGCCTTGAACTCCCAGAGATCTTCTTGCCTCAGCCTCCTGAGTACTGGGATTACAGGCATACATGACTACACTTGGCCCTTTCTTGTTTTTTACTCTCTTTTCCCTGCTCTGCCAAGAACACAGGCTTGTCTCCAGTGCGTCCCTAATTTTATTCACTCACAGTAGCCCTGGTGGCAGCGAAGTGAATCTGATCCACTGTTCTAACAGGTGGGGACACTGACCACAGCCCACCAGCCCTGGAGAGGCTGTCGGCCAGCTCAGGACATGCCCAGATGGTCCAACCTCTGGATTCTGTTTCTGTTGCTAGTTGCTTGTAAAGGTTTCTATTACACTTCTCTCTTCATTTCTATTGCTGCCGACAACAGGACAGAGTTTGAAGAATGAGTTCAATATCTCAGCCATTTCAGACCCATCATTAATTTCATGCCAGTCTGATTTATTAGAGGATCGGTTTCACTTCAGCATCTCTTTTTCCCTGATGCATTGGTGAAAAGCCCTTCTGTCCCTTTAACCCTCCTCACCAGTGTTACCTCCATGCCTGCCTCCCAAGTCACACCCGATATTGTTCTGTTCACACATTTTTCTCTCCTTCCAGTGAGGATTTTCCTGACCAGAGGCGCTCCACAGGGCCGCTCCTCACTCACAGCAGGGATCTTAAGGGCTGGTCGCTTTTTCTGCTTGGTGGGATTGTGCTGTTGACGACCCTTGATTATTCCCATGGGCAGCTTGGCCCTCCAGGCTTGGTTTCCCTCTGTGGCCTGTCCAGGAGGCATCACACACATGCCTACTTCTCACCTGTGCTCAGGAGGACCCTCTCCCTGGAGCGGTCCCTGATCTTGGGAAATCAGCCCTGACTCCATGCTGGCTGAAGGTCGCTGTGGAGGGTCTTATCCCCATCCGGAGCAGACAGGCTGGGGCAGCATAGGGGGGCAGTTGTGTGCTGTGTTCTCTCCCTGTCATTTGTAAAGACAAAGGTATCACCACTGTCTTAGGGACCCTTTCTACTCTTGATGTCCCTCAGGCAGAATTAGGATAAGACAGACACACTGATAAATCCACTCTCAGCCTACCTTTTCCCATGTGGCTGCTATGAAGTGTCACCAGGGTCCCTCCTAGGCAGCTTCCTGGCAAGGTGAGCCCTGGGAGCAGTGGGCTATGGACACGAGGTCTGGAAACAAGGCAGGCAAAGTAGATCTCTGTGGTGCACTCCACGAAGCCCTGGCCTGCCAGGTGGTGGCAGCCAGATACACATCCTGTTCCAAACTCTTCCTTCCCGAATGACCCTAAAGAACTTGAAAAATGAGGGAAGAGGGAGAAAAGACCCTCTCCACAGGCCCTGGGCTGGGGTATGGCTGGGGGAGGGACATTGAGAAACAAGCCGTTAAACAGGATACGAAATAGACAAGTGTGACTGGACGAGGTTGTTCTATTCACTGACAGTGACTGGGACATTGTGAAATCTGTCCCAAATGTCAAGAAGGGGTGGGGAAGGGTGTGGTGGAAGGAAGAGGGAAAGCCGTTTTGCATTTGAGATCATGTTGAATTTAGCTGGCTTGTACACTGGCTGCCTTTGTCCTGCAGGGCTGCTCCATGGGGGAGGTCTGTCCAAGCAGTTAGCGGTAGCCCTGAAAGGACTGAAGACACTGAGACAAGTGCAGAGACAGAATCAGAGGTCTGGTCCTTAGGCTGCTGTACCGGAGGGACAGAGATGAGGAGGGGGAGAGGGAGTCTATGTAGAGTCAGCCACAGCCTGGAAGGGCAAACACATGGGGTACTGGAGTAGGACAGCCTGCAGCAGGCTCTACTAGGCAGAGGCCGGGCTAAACACCTGAGCCCTCTGAAGACAGCCTCTTGGCCCTGGGCCCCAGTGCTCTTGGACTAACACCCCAGGTGGGGCCTCCTCTCACTAAATGAAAGTAGGCAGGTCTAATCTTAATACTAACAGGAATAGCTACTTGCTCCCAAGTTTCCTGTTTAATTTCCATGCTGACTCAGTAATACAGGAGGTGGTCTCTAGGGGCTGAGCTCCCCACCCAGGGGCTCCAAACTAGCAAGTAGCAAAGCTACGAGGCAGCAAATTGAGTCCAGGGCCCTTGCTCCGGATCTCTGACTCAAGTGCCCAAACTGTGCACTCCACCCTGGACAAAGCAAAGCTGTGGGGAATGTCATTCCTGTGCTGGGATAACCACGTGCAATGTCAGGAAACGAGTCACTTTACCCGTGTGGAGATGGGAGAACGAGTGGTTTCTGACAAGTCTCCTCCCATCCCCTGGTGGGACAAGCACACAGCGCTCCGGGGTACGACAGCAGGTGAAGATGTGGTCACCCTTCTTGCGGGACATGCTCTGTCCTACTCTAGAGGCTCTGTCTGGACTCCAGACTGCCTGTGCTACAGTGGCCGGTGCTCTTCTCCCATGTTCGAGGGAGGATACAAAGTGACGAGGATGGTAGAGAAGTGGGTCAGCCCCTCCTCTGCTGAGCCATCTTCAGTGCCAAGGACTATGCAGGTCTGAAGCTTAGCGGGGCTCTGGTGGCCACTAGAAGGCATGCTTTTCCCACAGAAGGGTCCAGTTGGACACTGTGGAGGAATGAGCCCTTCACCAAGGGGAAATGGTGGGGGCCTTGGTTAGCACCCTGTCAGCAGAGCTTGGCAGGAGCACTCGGGGTCACCTGAGCAATACCCCTTCCATGAGGTCACAGAGCTGGACTTGTGTGGGCTGGCGAGGTACCAGTGCTGATGGAGGGCGTCCAGGGCCATCTGGCCGATCAGTGTGTGGAGCCTCTTCTCGAGAGTCCTTCAGGAAGCCAGCGAGGCAGGCAGCCACAAAGTGGGCCAGCGAGTCTTGGAAGGTGTCATTCATAAAATATGGAGTCACTGAGGATGCAGAGCACAGGCCAAATGGCAGTGACAGGCTCTGGGTGGGTGCGTGGATGGGATCTGGTCTCATTCACTCTGCTTCTTATCCGGCTTGGGCTGTCTGCCTGTGGACTCAGGCCAAGGGCACTGCACTGACGGTCCTGGAATTAGCAGAAGCAAGCTCTGGCCACAGGCAGCCACTTTGAAAAGGCCACCACATGGGTCATAAGAAACACTGCTCTGTATTTTCTATTGACAAAGTGCAGTAGAGTTTCAGCCAAAGAGAATGGCAGATAAATTTCTGTCCTATGTTAATTTTTAGGTATAAAGAAGAGGCCAGTGGCTACTTCTGACTATGGCCAGGACTCCAGATTCTTGTAACCATCTTGCAGGGGGAGGTATAATGTAGGGAGGGGAAAGTGACAGGCAGGAGGCAGATACGACAAGACACTTGAGTTTACTAGACAATGCATGCTCCATATATGAGGACTGTGCTGTGTGCTTCAGCTGCCTCTCCTTCTAGAGAGAGGACAATGACAGGAAGACTAATGGAGGCTCCACTGAGAGTCAAGGCAGTAGGTGAGAGCCCTTCTGCTGTGGTTTGTATCTAGATGTGGCCTCAGAGACTCATGTGATCATGGTGGGCTTCTGGGAAGTGACTGAATCATGATGCTATGACACTCATCACTAGATTAGTCCGTGGATGAGTTTATACTTACATGTGACATTGGAAGTTGGAGCTTGGTTGGAGAGGATGAGTCATTGAGGTGTGTGGCCCTGAAGAATGTCTCTCCTTCCTTCTGCCCTTGGTCTCTCTGTTTCCTGCCACCATGCCATGAGCTGTATTCTTCTGCCGTGCCCCTCTGCCAACTCTCCCTGCCAACTACAGACTAAAGCCCCTACGAATTATGCCCTAGAGTAAACTTTCCCTCCTCATAGCTGTGGGTCAGATATTGTGTTTCAGCAAAGAGAAAGTAACCAAGCTATCTCCTAAGCAGGTGTCTCTCTGACTTCTGGCCCTTTCTCACATAACCTGCCAAGTCACTGGGTAGTGAGTCCTCATTATCCCAACATGGGGAACAGAAGCAAAGAGAATTTGTTCAAAGATGTAGCTCACTGGCCCCAGATAGGACTGAGTTCTCTCTCTCCATTAACACAGGTTATCTCACCTGCTTTCTTGGAATTTGAGTTAGGCTAAGGGACTCAAGTGATTTCCTCTGCAATCTTGAAGTCTGAAGGAATTTTGCATCCACATTGGACTCAAACACAGAGAGAAAGAGGATGTTCAGTTTGTTGAAGGAGGTATACACGGTAGGAAGGCAGAAGGAGCCAGACAGCCCTGGAGAAGTTGTGCTGGGAACCCTGCCCTAGAGTGATCAGGCCCTGAGCTGGATGTTTCCTCAGTGTGTGTTCTGCCCTATGGGCTATGAACCTTCCTAGGAGCCACCACTAGACCACTTTTTTTTTTTTTTTTTTTGAGACAGGGTCTCGCTTTTGTGGTTCAGGCTGGCCCTGAGCTCAGCCTCAAACTCACATCACAATCCTCCTGCCTCTGCCTCCCGAGTGCTGGGATTACAGGCGTGAGCCACCACGCCCAGCACTGTGGTATGTGGTACTGGTTGCTGCTGGGTGTGGGTCTTCACACCCAGTATTGTTACGTGGTTACCGGGGAATCGAACCCAGGCCCTTGCGCTTGCAAGACAGGCGCCGGAACCACTGAGCTAACTCCCCGGCCCTAGACCACTTTGACCTCAGCTAGTGAGAACATTTCTTGGGCCAAGTGACCCTAGACTGAAACAGATTAACCTTGTAACAACATCCTGCAGTGTTGCTGGAGGATCCAGGGCTAAGGTGAGTCCCGCTTTCTTCTTACCTCTGTCCAACTTACACTTGTTGAGCCCACATATTGAGAGCACTGGGCTAAGTGCTGGGATCACACACACACATACACTTCAGTCTCCCTGCACACCTGTGTGCACATGCACTTCCTGCCAGTGCCCCCTGGACTTCCTGAGGAATGAGGAGGCATCAGGCTCTCTTCCTTTTAAGCAGCTGATACTTGCCTTCTACTTCATCTGTGAGGCAGTGCCCAAAGAGGGTATGGGTGGGAAGTGAGTGGAGGTGACAACAGTGGCATTTATTTATACCCTTCTCCCTTTAACTGGTAGATCTGGAGAAAATATTTTGAGCTTCATTTACTGCAAAGCAACATGGGGATGATGTGCTTCCCAAATGTGTTGCCTGGGGGGCAGTGTGTGGAGGGAAGCCCCCAGTCTCCCTGAGATCGCTCCCATTTCATGCAAAACCCAAACCAAAATCAAAACATGTGCCACAGGCATGAGGCTCACCATCCATTCATTGCCCTGTGTGCCCAGTGCCCAGACAGAAATGGAGAATGGGTAGTCACACAAGGGTTGCAGCCTGGGGCTCACTTCTCCCAGGCATGGGAGTCCCCAGTGCACGGATGGTGGCTGTTCTTCCCTGGTCTTGTCCTGGGCATCGGTGCAGCTGAGACCTGGCTCCCCTGGCTTCTCTCTCCTGGTGGTTCTGAGCAGGTACCTCAGGACCACGCTGAGAGGAAGGGAGCCTTTTTTATGAGGCTTCCCTATCATTCTGCTGAGGCATTAGATCAAAACAGGCACCAGTTCAAGTATCCAAGTTATTTATTGGAACTTGAAGTTGATTGTCCCCTAGACCACAGAACAGCCGCTGAGCAGAAATGAGCCCCAACTCTTGATCCCCAACAATGGTGAAGGGGTCTTCCCTGTAGGAACCTTTGAGCCTGGGCCCGTTCTCCTCCTGCCTCAGAGTTACAGCAGCTGGAAGTACTATGGGTTCTGGATGGCTGCAGACCAGCTTCTTCACAGGACTGTGCGGTGTGCTGGGTATGTTCTGGATCTGCCACTTGTACCCACTGGTCAGCATGCTGCTCCTGCCATCTTTTGCCCACTGTGGCTGGGGTCACATGGAGCGTCAGACACACAGGAGATCTGTCCACTGTCCATTTTTTGAGATGACCCATCTTTGGGAACTGATGAACCCCCATCCCAGCACAGTTGGCTGCACTTCTGGCTGGACTTTCCCTGCCTACTTGTCTCTGGCCACTTGCTCTGCTAAATGTCTCCTTCCTGGTCCTTCCTTGTTGGGTCCATCTAAGTTCTGTTTCTAACAGACTTAAAGCCAAGGGGACCTGCAATCTTCCCAGCATGCAGGTTTTTTTTTTTTTTTTCATTTTGCTTCTGAAATGGTTTGAAATCTCAGAGCCAGAACATGTGATCAAGAGCAAGAACGACTGCTGTTTATACCAAATGTAAAGGCTTGTGAAGGGTAGAGGGCGGGAGGGTGAGAAGCAGAGGGGCGGAAGTAGGAGAGCCTGGGCCCCTAACTCAGCACTGAATCGTGCTGTCCGTCCTGCCCCTTCCCTGAGTTCTCTCCTGAAGAGTCACGCCTGGGGCCACGGGGTGGCTGCAGCTCTGGCTGCTCCCCTCCTCAGCCTGCTGTGGTCTATTAGTCAGTTTCCCATTCTGAGGACAAACCACTGAAACCTACAGGAGGAAAGATTAATCTGCTTCATGGCTTCAGAAGTTTTAACTGATAGTCCGTTGACTCCCAGGGAGGAACCTCACGGCAGAGCAATGACACTCAATCTGTGGCAGCAAAAAGAGAAGTGGGGAGCTGTGGCAAAAATCCCCTTTGCGGGCCCCATGTCTCTTCTTAACAGGCTGTGTTTCCTAACAGCCCATTCAGCTGTCAGCTCAACCGCGGATGAGTCCCCACGATCCATTCACCTTCAAAAGGCTGATCTCTGAGTACATGAGACATTCTGGGAACATTTAGATCAAAACCATTACTGGTGGCTGCACGTGCTGTCTGGAGCTGGCTCTGACATCTGCTCTGAGCACCTCTTTGTATCTCTCCTCTCTGGTCTCTTGGGGTACCTGCTGCTGCAGGAAATGACTTTTAAAACCTAGCCCTGGGGCCAGGGAGTTAGCTCAGTGGTTCCAGCGCCTGTCTTGCAAGTGCAAGGACCCGGGTTCGATCCCCAGTAGCCACATACCATACTAGGTGTGGAGACTCACGCCCAGCAGCAACCAGTACCACATACCACAGTGCCGGGTGTGGTGGCCCACGCCTGTAATCCCAGCACTCGGGAGGCAGAGGCAGGAGGATTGCTGTGATGTGAGTTTGAGGCTGAGCTCAGGGCCAGACTGAACCATAAAGTGAGACCCTGTCTCAAAAAACCTTAAAAAAAAAAACAAAAAAACAACCTAGCCCTGAAAGCACCAGTGGACAGCAGTCACAATCACTTAACACTTCGAGGCTCAACTCCCCTCTGAAAAGAAGGTATGACTAGCATGTACCTCTTTGGGCTGCTGTTAGAATTCAACCACATTTGTACCAGGTGCTTGGTCTAGTGTCTGGTCCAGACGAACACGCTGAGAGTCCCTTGCTGTCTCCACTCTAGCTGATTTTCTCCTCATTTGGGCCAGCACATGTCTTTAATGTTGCTTGCCCCACTCACAGCCGCAGCTCAGCTCTGAGTCAGCCTCCCCTCTGCTAGGCTCCACACACAGCCCTGACTGCAACGAGCTGTGGTCATTCTCATCGTCCATCCAAGATGTTGGTCATGTTTCTGCTACCTGATGGGATAGATCTAGTGGCCAAGGCGGTGCTTAAGTTTTCCTGTGCTACGGCGATGCCCACCATGATACTTTGTACTCGTGGCTGTGCTTTGCCAGGGCTGCTGACCCAAATTACAAAAAGAGGTGGTTGGCAGGTACTGGCATGGTTGGTGCGACCAATGAAGAGACGGTTACGTGTGGGCCTCTCGGGCTGAGTGATTGTCGGGATTTCTTGATAAAATCAGGGAATGAAAGGATGATGTTCATAACCAAGAATCCCACTAGAAGAGATTGCTATTCCAATCAATGAAACAAGCCCATCTTCAGTTGGTTACTAGAGTCCAAAACTCCCAGCCCTTTGCAAGAGTGCTTTATGGATCAAAATCAAGTAGCGGAACTTAATAAAGCCACAGCTTGAGGGGAAATTGTTCTCAAAGCTCCCACTCTGATCAGTTAACCAGCAGCTCTCCTCCAGGTCAAGATGTTGTAGTAATTTAGGCCTTTAGTAAGAAGTTCATTTTGGGGGGCAGGTTAGATAGTCTTTTCTTTTTTTAGAGATATTTTTCTGCAGCCGACACCAAACCAGGAATGTTAACAGGTCATCAGTTTAACTTTGATTTCCTAAAGCATGAGCGAAGTGGTAGCAGGTTGTGACATTTTGGCCAGAGGGCAGCAATTAAACAGGTTGAAAAGAGACCTGGGAGAGGCAGAGACTTGTGCTCAAGTGAAATGATGAGAACCTGCTCTGTTGGAAGTGTGACTCATGCAGAGATCTGAGAAGTGACCCTGAAGACTAATGAAACTCAGTTTCTTTAAGCTCCAAGTTAATAAGCCCCTCGGCACCTGGTTGGCACTGTCAGGATTTTCCAGCTCTTGTCCCCAAAGGAGAATGTGAAAACTGAGTCTAGACTCTTCCCTGTCTACGGAGAACTTTCATTTCCCTTTTATTCTCTTACTGATTGTATATGCCTGTGTCCTTAGGGATTTGAGAGCAATGGATTACAGGATCTCTTAACTTTTGTCCTGGAGGAATGAGCACGTGGGATGTGGGCCTTCACCAAGCAATGCCCAGGGGTCCCAGGCTTAGAGCACAATCAGTTCCAAGACCAGCAGCTCTACTCAGAAGGTACAGAACTTAACAGTTCCATGATTTTGATTTCAAAGGATCAATTTAACTAATACAGATAGAGTATCCCAATCTGAAAATCCAAAATCTGAAATACTCCAACATACGAATCTTCCTATCAGGGCCCAGAAATTGTGAGTTTTAGTATACTTTATGTTTCAGACTTTTGGATTCAAAATGTTCAACTCATAAAGTCTAAGTCAACATTCCAAAATCTAAAATCTCCCAGATCTAATATACTTTTCTGGCCCCAAGTGTTTTGGAAAAGAGATATTCAACCTTGTGCTGAGGGCTAAGCTAAGAGCAGGTGCTGGCCACCTACCCGAAACATCACTGCCTTTCCTGGCAGGAGGTCTAAGAGGTAGAAGAAAGTGTGGATCAAAAGTCCCAGCATGTGCAAAAGGGGAAAAGCAAACTTGGAACTGTGAAGGGATGGTTGTTTCAGCCAATGTCCTGTGAGCCATTGTGCCACCATATGCTCCACACAATATGCAGCTGTTGTACCGCAGGTATATCTCTGTCCCCTTTCACACTGTTGTATCCTCAGGTCAGTGCTGTGCAGAGGGCTCAGACCTGGAGTCCTCTGACTCAGTCCTCCTAAATATAGTATATAACCAGTCCCTTTGAGATGTAGAGAAGTGAATTTATGACATACCAGGAAAGCCTGAGGCTGGGTCTTGGAACTTAATTCTTTCCAGTGAGAATCCTGGCTGAGAGATTGCATTCTCCTTCAAGTATCAGGACTATTATTTATTTACGAAAAATTGACTTTTCAAAGCTCCAGAGTCCAGCAGAGAGGTAGAGATGCAAGTGAAAGAGGCCATCTCTAATATGCTCAGGCCCTAGAAGGGTGCAGAGGTGTTTGGGGCCCAAAGAAGCTGCTGCCAGATCCAAGCAAGAACAGCTCTGTGCCTCTCTCATGTCCTCCAGAGCTGGCTGGTTCTCTGACATTTCTATGGCTTCCTGGGATTTACTTGCTCAGACACTACTGGCCCTACTGATCTATCTTCACTGCATATAGCTATCCATTTTCAGCTGCTATTTCTGCCTTGGTGTCAACAAAAACATGGGGTCAGCTTCTCTCTTTGAATCACTCCAAGACCCTGACTGGTATCTGTACGTGGGATGCACTGAGTGGGAAGAGCACCAGTAGCTGCAACCTCAGTAATTTACAAGAAAATGTCAGAGCTCCAGAGCCTGAAAGCATTGTCCTTCTGCAGTGAAATCATCTTCCTGCCCTTTCTGGTCCTACAGCTTTCCTTTCTTATGCCTCACCTTCACCACTCCTGCCCTGGCATCCCACTGAGATCTCCTCTGCCTCTTGGCAGCCTCTGTGCAGCTCAAGCAGAGAAAACAATTATTTTAAGGGAATATTACATTTCAAATTGGCACCTCCTTCCTCCGTAGGCTGTGGTGGAAGATTTGGAGGAGGCAATTTCTTTCCAATAACAGAAAATAGATAAAATAGTTTCTATCTTTAAGTCCAGTTGGAAAAAGACTTAATAATTAATAGGGCTAGGTGGAAAGAGGACAAAATTAGAATTAGAGATGTGAATTCAATCTCCCAGGTGGATTCAAGCAAGTTCAATATAGTTCTACCATCGTAACATACAGATCTCACTAAAAGATGCTGAGTTATCTTAGGCATGAAGTTCTGTTTACAATGGCTAACACAGTGCCTGTGTCATGATGGGCAGGTATGGATGCCAGAGAGTTTGATTTGCTCTTAAATACCTAGTGTAATGGCAAGTGGGAAATGCACAGGAACCCAGGATTTGGAGGCAGAAACTTTGTTATACATCCATAGGCCTGGTCAAATTTATTTACCAAGTTTATTTACAAACTTTATAGCCATAGGCCTGTTAGGTGTGATTTCCTAGAGTACTGACCAAATTGTCTGTTGGTTTTTATAGTTTATATAGGCTTTTGCAAGAAGGATCTGAGTACAGAGGGAAATCAAGCAGTTGATTGGTTACATATGATGTCATTAATTACTGATTGGCCCACAGCAAGTTCAAACTCAGGGTAAGAACTGTTAATCTTAGGTAAGGTTGACTAGATAAGGAAGACATATTTAGAATGCACTTTAGTTCAGAGTAGGGTCTGCCAAGGAGGAGCAGATAAAGGGGACAAGTACTTGGACTGGGCATCAGTTCAGGGCAGGGTCGGCCAAGATGGAAATTGCTTGGGCTGAAAAGAAAAATAAAACTGCTCCCAGCTGACATTATCCTGGACTAGCGCTCCACCTGTTTGTCAGCCATTTGATATCTCTGTCTCGTCAGCAGCAGGTCCAAGTGGCAGTGGAGTGAGAGACTGTCAAGCCTGTCCTCACCAGCAGCACCAAGACTGAGACTAAGGGTGTGTCAGAAATGAGCACGTTATGTTCCAGCCCTGGGAAGATATCTAGATATGGTGTTTCCTTGGCAGCCTAACAGGTTAGATGGGCAGCTATGTTCTTGACAGGGAGTTATGTTTGTAGCAGTGCTAGCAAGAAAATATGTGCTTACAATAATTGTTCATTACAGACTACAGAACTTTGGAGTTGTTAACTCCAATTTCAGATTAACCCATACCAGACTTTCCCTTTGCATTAATGCATAGTAAATGCATATTAAGTGTTACAACCTTCCTAAGAACAACTGAATTGCTACATAGTGACACAAGCAGTGTGCTGTAATGATGTGGAATAATCTGAACATAGAAGAATTCTTTCCCTTCACTGTATTAATAAAGCCTCCAAAATCAAACAAGGATACATTATTACGACAAAGCAGCTGTCCTTGTCTCCTGTTCTGTCTGGCACGTTAACTCAGTGCTTTTTGCAGAGATAGGGAGAGACTTGGTGCTGAAGGATCACGGTCACATTGTACATGTTTGTCCACTGATGTCTCCAGGATGGGCTGGGAAGGGAGTGCTTGAGGAGGAGGGCAGCACTGAGGAGTCAGAGAAGCACAGGGCAGGACCACGAGCGGAGGAAGGACGGAGGAAGAACCTGAGAGACTCAGCGAGGGGAGTGCATGTGACTCAAGTCTCCTGTCATGTATTTTTGAACCATTTGAAAGAATCATAAGAAAAGCACCTTAAAGAAGTGAAAGTTCATCTTTTTCGTGACTGATTTTAATTCTAGGCACACAGCAGAGGTTGGGGGCTGTGTATGAAGGAGGAGAGCCTCTGGGAAGCTTGTGACTGATCCTCTTATATCTGTGCATGGCAGGGAACCTCATCCCCAGGCAAGGAGCACATCCTGGCCAGGCTTTGGCTGCATCTGGATCCTCCTGACTGGTATCCAGGGGAGGAAAAGGGGGTCTCAGGTCCACAGAGAGAGAAAGCAACTCTGCTGGCCACTGAAGGTCAGGAGGATCATGAGTGTTTCACTTGCAGGTATTCCTGAGAGCACATGAGTTTGCAGAATTCTTCATCCTCATGGGACCCAGAACCCAAGCCCCTGCCCAGAGACCCTGAGTGGAACCTGGCAGGAAAGTGCTTCCCACACTGTCAGGCAGTAGCTGAAGGGAAAAGAGAACCAAGCAAACCAAAATAGCATCACAGTGGCTTGACAAGGACATTCTCACTGGATTCCCAGTCCATAAAGTAGATCAGAAACTGCTCAACTTAAACAGGGTGATTGTGTGATAAAATGAAATACTTAAATATGACCAAGCATCTCCTAAATTCATAGCCAAAATGGTCAGGGTATAATAAAATACCTATGGTAATAAAAACTAGGCCATCACAACACGAGTGAGGATAAGCAATACATAAATACAAACATGGATATGTATCAGATATTGGAAATATGTGACGAGGATTTTGAGGTAGCCATCATAAATATATTTCAACAAACAACTGGAAATTCTCTGGAAACAAGTTAAAATTAGATCCTGTTGGCAAAGAAATCAAAGCCATACAAATATGTATAAATTATATAACTGAAAAGTACAATGTGAGAAATAAAAAAGTATTGGATAACTACAATAGTCAAGGTAACAGGTGTACTTAGTGTGCATGAGGAGAGAACAATATAACTTACACAGTCTAAGCAACAGAGAGAGAGAAAGGACAGGTTCGTAGGAATAGGCAGAATAGAAAAGAGCTAACATTTATCTTCTCTTCATTCCAAGAAAGAGGAAGGATGGAACCCGTGACTGAAAACGTATTCACAGCAGTGGCCCCAAATTTGGGAAAGGAACATAAACCCAGAGAATCAAGAAGCTGAGAAAACCCCCAATAGGGTAACTCAGCAATCCACAAGAAGATTCACCATAATTAAAATTCTGGCAGAGAAACATCCTTGAGGCAGGCGGGGATTAATAGCATGCTGTCGGTGGAGGAACATCAGCTCGGGTAGCAGCAGGTCTCCATCTGAAGCCAGGGGTCTAGGAGGAAGGAGGGAATGTATTGTTCAAGTGCTGAGAAAAAGGACTGTCGCCTGGAGACTCTACAGCAGATAAAACCATCGTGGGGGGTAGGGAAGGCCAGGAATAAGTTCGCAGCTGAAAGAAGGCAATACTGGAAGCAAAAGTGTCACACTGCCTGGTACTAATGACCATCACACTGGTGAGAGGAAAAGTGAGGGTGTCCAAGCGGCAGTTCACTAAGAGTGGACCCCCAACACTATGTGTGGGCCAAAATAGAATTCTAAAATATAATCCAGTAATCCACACAGAGGCGAGAAAAGAGGAGAAAAATGAGGTCTAGTGGAAAGATATGTAAAGTAAATCATAAATGGAAGTTCTAGCAATGATTATCTTAAGAGCAAATTGTTCTAGTTATATCAATTATAAGACAGAAAGTTTTTTAAAAACATGATCCAACTACATGTTAATTATAAGAAACTCACTCCTATAATATAGATAGACCAAAAATAAAGATATTGAAAAAGATTTAGCCTGAAACATCAGGGTTTTTTTTAAAGGCAAGAATTCCTATGTTAATATCAGATAAATCAGATTTTAGTAAAAAAAATACTGGACAAAAGAGCGAAATTACAAATGATGAAATTATCAATTTACTGTGGAGACATAGTGATTTTCAAAATACATGAAGCCAGAAAAGATAGTTAAAAGGAAAATAAGAAAATATAGTCTTTGGGAAGTTCAAGACCTCCCAAGCTAGTAAGACTACCAGTCAGAAAGCCAACAGGCTGTGGAAGAGCTAACAGTCAACCTGCAGATCCAGTTGACACATATCAAACAGCCACCCAGCAAGAGTAGAATACACAGTATCATCTCATGTCCACATGACACTCACTGTAGTATTCCAGTTTTTAAAAATGTCCTTTCTGGGCCAGAGGTTTAGCTCAGGGGTTCCAGCACCTGCCTTACAAGTGCAAGGGCCTGGGTTCAATCCCAAGTAACCACATACAACAGTGCCAGGCACAGTGCCGGGCGTGGTGGCTCGTGCCTGTAATCCCAGCACTTGAGAAGCAGAGGCAGGTGGATTGCTGTGATGTGTTGGAGGCTGAGCTCAGCCTGAACTACAAAAAAATGAGACCCTGTCTTAAAAAAAAAGTCTTTCTACCTTTATTTTTTTTCCAATAGGAGGGATTTTTTTGGCCATTAAACTGTCTTGTGTTTTATTACTGGGAGTAGGCATACAAATCTGTAAGTAATAAAATCACATAGAAGTAAATACATATACAGCCACCCACCATAGACCACAGACCTTACACCCTGGAAATTAAGAGCAGTTGCTTGTATTAATGCCAATCTCACTGCTATATTATACTGGTGCTTTGAGAGATGTTTCCCCATGTACACACTTGAGAGGACGCTGGTTGAGTAGCATATTTGGTCTTTCTCTATTACTTCTTACAACCGTATGTGAATCCACAGTGACCTCAAAATAAAAAGTTTAATTAAAAGTAATGTTTGACCGTGTTTAAATGAGATTTTTTTTATCAAAGCATTAAAAGTCTGAAGAGAAAAAGAAAAATCACAATGAAATGAATGTTAACACAGCTTTTCAAAGTGGAGTCAGCCAGCCATAGGAGAATAGGATTTAGGTGCTGTATTAGTTCAGGCTCTCTAGAGGAACAGAATCAATAGGAAATATATGTGGAATTTATTATATGGGCTTACAGGATCAGAGGGAGTAAAAATCCCCAATGCTCATGTGCACACTTGAGAGTAGGAGGGTCCAATAACTGCTCAGTCCAAGAAACTGAAAGCTTCAGAAGAAGAGGAATCAAAGATGTAACATCAGTCAAAGGTCGAAGGCATGGAAGTGCAGTATAGGGCTTGTGGTACACATCTGCCCTGGAAGGCTGAAGAAACTGGAGAGCTGGCTGGCTACTGATGTCCAGAGGACATGGTAAAGAATACAGCTCTTCCAAAATGAGAATATTTCCTTCTTCTTTCCCTTTTTATTCCACCCAGGCTATAAGCCTATTGGTTAATCCCACTCACCCACCCTCAGTTTTTTGGTATATGTTTCCAGCTTCCACACACATGCTGAGAGCTGTACTTTACTCATCTGCTAAGTGATTCTTACTCAAGTCATGCTGACATATCACACTTAATCATCCCAGACACATCTCAGGCTGAGACTGCACACTTCGGTCACCCACACCCCACCCCTCCCTGTAGGCACCTGCAGACAATTACAGTGTTTCAGATAACTACATTTGTGTTCAGAGACTCAAGCTATGAGCAGTTATCAGACAATGTTACTACCCGGACATTCTTTCTTTATCTTCTTCCAGTCTTGTAGCCTTGGATCCTTTTCAAATCCAAAAGAGATTTCCTACAACAGCAAGAAATATTTACTGCTTTGCAGTATGTCAGTGTTGCTTGCCTAGATAAAATGCTGCATTTTCTTTTCTGCCTTCTTTGGAACTTTGATTCATTCAGTCCATCTGAGCTCTTGTGTCCCTGTTGCAGTTTCAAGGATCCCAAATAAAGTTCTCTTCAGTTTGAATTAACTAATGAAAGAAGGGATTCATCTTTCTCTTTTGGCATTCCATTGCTGTGGGTAAGCACCACTCTTCTTTTCCATACTCCTCTCCCTCTCACCAAACATGTCAGAGAATTAAAATGAAAAATGTCCAATGCAGTTTTCATTGCGTAGGGTTCTGGTCCTTCCTTGATTGAAAATGGGGAGTCACTGCAACTCCGCGCAGCATCTGAAGCTCTCTGTGTCTGTTGAAGTCGATGCTCCATATTTAAGGAGAATATACTGATATTACTCCTTGTTTTGTTTCTTGCAGCTTTCTGCTAGGACACTTTTTAACATTTAGAAAGAAAATTTTTTCCTGTGGATAATAGTCATAATCTTACTTTAAACAAACTCATTGTATATAGATCTGATTTTTCTCTAAAAAAAAATTAGACAGTGAGGACAAATTTTTCAATAGAATTCAGTAGTTCTCATGATAAAGTAAATAGTGTGGTCACATGTGATTAAAGAAGTGCTATTTATCTTCACATGGGTGTGATATGAAGTAGACCTGATTTTATTACAGCTGTACAGGGTGCTTTTTCTGTAAGATAGGCACAGTGGGAATTCTCCCATTTTAGGCAGGGTAGGGACCGAAGGAGACTCAAAAACAACCAGCAGCAACAGAGAAATGCTGGAGGCCCAGAGTTCAGCACTGCTATAAAAAGCCCAGGAGTAAGTGTCTCAGGCCTTCTGAGCTCTGTAACAACTACTCAATTTTTCTCTTTTAGCAAGAATGTGGCCTCAGACAATCCGGAAACAAATGATGTTGCTTGGTGCCACTAAAACTTGATTTGTGGAACCTGAAATTTAAATTTCATGACAATTTTCAGATCTTATAAGGTATCATTTTTCTTTGATTTCTCTTCAACCACTTAAAACTTACACAAGCAAGCAGTAAGCTGGACATGGCCTGAACCAGGGACACTGATGCTGCCCATGATAAGACAGCCTGCCAAACATTCACCTTGCTTCACAAAGCAAAGCCAAAGAAATAAATTTTATTACAGAATTTAATGTATTTTTGGTAACAGAAAATCGATTTAGGCAGTTTCTCAAAAAAAAATTAGTAAGAAATATTTTGTAGCTACAAAAGGTACATTTAATTGAGAGATGGGACATGGCTCTATGGCGCATGCGTGCGTGCGAGCGTGCGTTTGTGTGTGTGTATGTGAGTGATAACTCATTGTTAATGAAAAGATTAAAACTTTTAGCTGCAGAATTCCTCTGTTGAAGCCATACTGTTGAGCTTGTATCTAGCAATCATAGGAGAATTCGGTAATTCTGTTCAAAAACTATACTTATATCTCTGATACAAGACCCATTCATTCCCTCCAATAGACCTTGACTCTTGTTCTCTGAAAGTTATTTGAAGCTCCCCTTATCTAATAAAGCTAAGAGGGCGCCTGGGAGGGTGGAGGAAATGGCCTTGTCAAATTACAACTTCCAAAGTGTAAGTTTAGACACAACACACGTACTCCTGGAAGTTCTACAAGGAGCCCGATGATCTGGAAAAAGGCATTCTTGAGATAATTACAATACATGAGCTGCCCAGACCCCTCCCAAGTCCTTACGTCTTTATAAAAGCCCCTGTCACCTGATGGTGTAATCCCCCTTTTGGAAATGCTGCTGTCGCCTACACAATGTCCTACTCTCACCAGAACAGTCTCGTCATTTCTTTTTTTTTTTTAGGGTTTTGGAGACAGGGTCTTGCTTTTGTGGTTCAGGCTGGCCCTGAGCTCAGCCTCAAACTCACATCACAATCCTCCTGCCTCTGCCTCCCGAGTGCTGGGATTACAGGCGTGAGCCACCACGCCCAGCACTGTGGTATGTGGTACTGGTTGCTGCTGGGTGTGGGTCTCCACGCCCAGTATTGTTATGTGGTTACCGGGGAATCAAACCCGGGTCCTTGCGCTTGCGAGACAGGCGCCGGAACCACTGAGTTAACTCCCCGGCCCTCGTCATTTCTTATTCTAATCTTGGAAGTTCTTTTACTGCCCGAGTCGTCAGCCCTCTGTATGCCACCTCACACAGCTCGGTTGTGATCTGTCTCTGCAACAATGGAAATGTCTCCACATGGCCGTGTGTGCGGGGAGGGTGAACCGCACACTGTGAACCGCTTCTGGAAGCCAGAGCTGCTGCCACTGACATCAAGGAAATACTCTGCCCCCGTGTCCTGAGCTGACAAATTTGAGAAATCTTGCTGCTGAAACGTGAGTATTTTCTTGCATCTGCAGTTCCCTAGACTCCAGTCCTGCTTTGAAGAGCTGTTAGTCATGGCTCCAGAGGCTGTAACTGAGTCACAAAGATGGCTGAGGACAGCCTGACAAATGCCTCATCTTGCATCTACCTGGGGGGGGGGGTGGACCCCCGAAAGGAGCTGTTTATTCAGTTCTTTCTCAGAAGCTTTAAAGCAAAGTTTGGACCTCACTGAAGTCCCAGAGATGATAGTCACTTGTATCCTTCAGGACATAGCAAATCCAGGGAGCTGTGGAGAAATCCAGGTGATTAATTTTAGAGCCACTCCACTGTTCTTTCAACTCCCTCATCACACGTCGTCCTTGTTGCTGGAGGCGCCTGGTCTTATATACACTGTCTCTACGCTCTCATTTAGAGCACAGTAGAGCTGTGGTCCTTAATTTAAAGACTGCAAAGAGCCACTGTGTAAATTGGTTAAAATCTTTTATGAGTAACTTTAACATCAGACAACAGTTTAGTTCTTTTTAAAATAATTATCTTTATTGGTACATTAAGAATACACATGATAATCACATTCAACATTAAGAGTTTGTACCAGAATATGACATGACTTCATTCTCATTTTTTCCCTTTCCCCCTGCCCTGCATCCCTCTGTCCCCTATATATACAATCTTTGTTTTCTTTATTCTTTATTACCACATTCATTTTCCCCTCATTATTTACCCTTACACTCTTTCCTTTTAAATATTTTCTACTTCGCAATATCAACTATACATACTACAACTCATTTACAGCTTCATATTCTCATACCAAAGAAAAGATATGATATTTACACATCTGTGACCTGTTTCTTTTGCTGATGAGGTTGTCCTCAAGGTACATCCATTTGAGTATGAATGACGCAATCTTATCATTTTTATAGCAGAATAATACTCCATTCTATGAAAGAACCACATCTTCTTAATCCGGTCTCCAGTTGATGGACATTTGGGTTGTTTCCAAGACTTAGCAATCACAAAATGAGCTGCTATAAACATGGGTGCACATATGTCGCTGTGAAATGGTTCTTAATTCCTTTGTGTATATGCCTAGCAGAGCGATGGCCAGGTCAAATGGGACCTCCAATCCTAGTTTTTTGAGGAATCTCCACACTGATCTCCACAGAGGTTCTACAAGTCTACATTCCCACCAGCAGTGAAGGGTTCCATTTTCTCCACAGTCTCACCAACATTTGTTGCTGGCTAATTCTGACATGGCAGCCATTCTTTGTGGAGTTAGATGAAATCTCAGTGTTGTTTTCATTGGCATCTCGCAAATGACTAATGATGTTGAGCATTTCTTCTTTTTCAAGCTTTCTTTATGTTTGTGAATATCCACAAGAGAGGGTAATTCTGAACAAAATTTTCTTTGGGTTGAAAGTAGGTAGGGTTTTTGGAACTACAGAGGCCTACATGTACCTCCTGAGATCTTGGCATTTCTCCTGCAGCCTGCCCCACCAGGAAGCCACTGGTGGGAGCACCAGAGCTTGAACGCCTCACTCTGATTCCCTGTCTCAGCTGTTCAGGAGGAAGATTCGAGGTTGAAACTGAAGGAAGCCGACCCCATATCTTTCCCCTCTGTCTGCTGCCCTTCTGAGACTGCAGGAAGACTGAGCACAGAAGGCTAAACCCACTAGCACCCTGTAGGGTGGTAGGTGGTGTAGGGGTGCCCAGCTCTCCCTGGGTGGCTGAGGATCCCACACATGTACATAGCTGACAGCCAAAAGGCTCTGCCAAAGTTGACCCACTCCTACCAGCCCGCATGCATCAGAACTTCGAGGAGAGCTCACCCCCTCACCCTGAGGCAGGACAGCTCTGAAGGGCCGGCTGGCTGCCTGTGGCCCTCTGAGGCCTTTGCTGTGGAAGTATTAAAAGGAAAACTCTACCTCCTGGTGGTTCTCCTTCCTCCTCTGACACCCACCCAAAACCAGGCCACTCTCAGTAAACTTCTTTTCTGCAAATGGCCTTTCAGACTCCATTTTTCCAAGGAGCCTGGTTAACCTCAAGCAAGAAAGCTATGTAGGATGGAGTCCTCTCCAAAGGTTCATTCTCTTCATTCAGTCATTGTTTAGTGAGAGGTTCTAAGGCTTCTGATACTATCCAGGAGGCTCTAGGTGGTTCGTGGGATTGTGGAAAAGTGACAGTTCATGTAGAAGGACATAGTGAATTACCTGCAACAGGTGGTAGAAGTGATCAAAAGAAGCCTCAGAGAAGTGAGCATGCCAGAGCCAGTGTCCTATACAAAGCTGGTGTCCCCCCACATGACCATGGGCTGTGGAGAAGTCTGGGAGATCCTGCATATACCAAAGCCAGGAGTGAGCCAGTGAGAGGCTCACAGCCTCACAAAGAGATTCAGTGTGCACAGATCTGTAAATATCGTATCTTTTCTCTCGTATGAGAAAATGAAGTTGTAAATGAGTCGTAGTATGTGTAGTTGATATTGTGAAGTAGAAAATATTTAAAAGGAAAGAGTGTAAGGGTAAATAATGAGGGGAAAATGAATGTGGTTATAATAAAGAAAAAAGAAAGATTGTGTATATAGGAGGTAGGGGGTTACAGGGTGAGGGGAAAAGGGGAAAATGAGAATCAAGTGTTATATTCTGGTACAAACTCTCAATGTTGAATGTGATGATGAAGTGTATTCATAATGTACCAATAAAGATTAAAAAAAAAAAAAAGAAATTCACTGTGCTGCTCCAGTGTCACCAGGGCCATATGCAGAAAGAACTGGGCTTGCTGATACCACTGGGAGCCATGTGAATCCTGACAGAGAGGGAGGTGGCAGCAAGGCACAGTGTTCACAGTGCCACACTCCTAGAGCAGCAGTCTGGGAGGACCCACAGACCCATATTGACTTATCATGCTAGTAGAACCTTGCCCCTAGTGGCAGTTTTTCTGGGTAAGAAAGAATTTGTTTTCAATGTACATGGCAGAAGAAAGGACTTGTGGGTAAATCAGGAGCTTGTAGCACCACGGCCAGCATGCACAGTAAGGACTCTCCTGGGCATCCCCAACATAAGCTGGGCCATTCATTCAGGAGATGGTCATTGAGAAAAGGAGAAGAGCAGGCACTTCGGACAGCTGCACACAGGAGTCAAAGCAGATTAGATGCCAGGGACCTGAGGGACCCACAAACCCCATTAGACCTAGGACTGTGGAGCCTGTATTGAAAGCATTTTGGCCTAGAGTATTTTCCCAGCAGCAGGTCACTGGTACTGCCGCCCACTGGCAGTTGTCCACTTGGCCCAGTCAGTCAGTCCAATGGGAATGCTCAGACCTCACCCAGCCCCCACACTGGAGACTACAGCCTCCACTTTCAGGTGGGGAAGGTGGAGCAGAGACCCTTGCTAAGGACAATAAAAGAACACCCACTCCCAGGGGTATTGTCAGCGACCTCTGTCACTCTTAAGGACCTGGCACCGACGGTTGCCTCGGTAGTCCTCTGGATGGTTTGAATGTTCCCAAAACTGGTTACTCATAAGGAAGGCTTCCTAATAGATCAAAATCTTTTCACAGTTCAGTCTCCCACTAGCCTTAGATGTTGCCTTTTTTGTTAGGCTTTGTTTGAGGTCCTGTCCTACTGAATATGCTCCTTCTAGAAAATCAGCATTCCTAGTGATGTCCAGTATCATGTGTGAGACTTGGTATTTCTGGTTTCTAAACCACACTGATCCTGTGAGTTCTGGACCCACCTCTCCAATGCCTAAGGTCAGTACTAATTTACCACCCAAAGACTGTTTGTCCAAAATCAAACACATGGTCTTTCCCCAACACAAATGAGAGCAGGCCCTGCCTCATTCCTTTTCTTCCCATGACACCTACAGCCACGCAGTGCACAAGCAGCCACAGGCCCTGACTCTCCCTCAGCCACATTCAGTCATCCCTGGGTGCTGACATGTTAACTTCTAACTGCTGTGTCCCTTGGCCACAGTACCAGACACTGAGCTGGGCCTCCTCATTATTACAGCAAGAGGGATCTTTCCAAAATGGCAAATCTCATTACTGCACCCCACTGCAGCTACAATGTGCCCAGGGGTGTCCTGTGGCAGTCCCACCCTTGGTAATGTCCTCCCACATCACCGCAGAGCTGATGTGTGTGACCCTCCAGATAAGCTCATGAGAACCTAACGGAGTTCTCCTGTCGGCTCTCTCAGACTCCTCTCTCTCTCTCTCTCTCTCTCTCTCTCTGGGTGTTACAGGTGCTGTGTAATGAGCACTCCAGGACAGAAGCCCCGGAGAGGAATGGAACCTTCCACAGTGATCCTGGAAAGCAGGTTTTCAGCCTTGTTCAGGGGTCAGTGGATGATGGCCCCTGCTGACCTTGTGATCACAGCAGCCCCGTGGGAGCCTGAGCCAGAAGTACCAGCCTTCCTCACACCTGGGTGAGCTGGGCCTGGGTGAGGTCCTCGGTGTGCTCTGGAGTGACTTGTTACATAGCAGTAAATTACTAATATATCATCCATGTGCTCTCCAAACTCTGGAGCATGGCCATCAAGGCTCAGTATGATCTGGCCTCTCCTTGTCAGGTCTGTCACATCTGCCAGCTTGTCTCTGCCAGGCCAGGTCTCCTTAGACACTTCCTCCCCCACCACCACAACTGCACATGGTGTCTTCTGATGGGAACACTCTTCCCAACCTTGACATCTGTGCTAAAGACGGCTGCTCCTCACAGTGCAGTTCAAATCCACCCTTTTATCTAAGAGACTAGGTCCTGTCCCTCTGTGTAAGCCAGGATAGCTCCGGTGACCTCTCTGGTGTTCCCTTAGTTAAGAGAAGAAACACTGTCAGTGACTTACACCTCCCCCACACCATCCTAGGTGCTTTGCGGAGCATGCAGCCCTTCATAACCGTCCTGCCACCTCCCATCTAACAGATGAAGAAACTGAGGCTCAGAGTGCTCAAGAAGATGGTAAAGGTCTCCCAGTGAGTACAAGTCTTCCTTCTGTCTGCTTATTTGATTCCATGTTGTTATTTGATGGCCACAGTCGCCCTTGGCCTCCTCACAACTGCTCCAACTGTATAGCCAGAGAAGAACCAGAGTCACAGGGCTTTGAGGGCCTGCCAGCCCCAGTGGGGGAGAGAACGCTAATGTTTCCTCTCTGGAGAGCTGGAGCGCATTTCATTGCTGGGAGAAGGTACAGGAACTTCAGGCCAAAGGTTGAGGCAGGAAGCTATCCAGGAAACCTGGACTGTTGGAAGCCAACATGCTCTGCCACTCTAGTCCTGCCAGGAAGGGTGAGCATGTACAAGTGCCCAGACAGAGAGGATGGTGGAAGGAAGGGCACGATGCCAGATGACAGAGGCACCTGGGAGCAGAGCCAAGGAGCAGACGCAGGCAGGACCTGGTGGCCTTAATGCCATGGCTGCTGGCATCTGCCCTGGTGAGGCAAGACCTTTCCCCACAGCAGTCAGGGAGCTTGGGGCCAGGGGGTGAGATCTCATTCGGGCCGAGCACACCCTAGATGTGACCTTGAGCAGGGTCCAGTACTGCACCTGCTCTGACTGAGCAGATTACATCACATGTGTGAAGACAGCCGTGAGCAGCAAATCAGAAATGATACTTCCACCTGGTTCTTGGTAGTTTTGTGCCTGTGGTCCACTTTTCAACACTCCTAGTGTGGGCCCCTGTGACGATTTGGATCGTGAGTGTCCTCTGGAGGCTCAAGGGCTGAAGCTCGGTCTCTACTTCAGTGCTGCTCAGAGCTGCGAGAACATGTCGGGTGGGGCAGTGTGGGAGGCGGTGACTCGAGAGGGGAGCACTGGGAAGCTGCTCCTTCTTCCCCTCTCTGTCTTCAGCCTCCAGGAGGTGAACACTTTTACTTCACCACGTGCTCTCTGCGAAGGTGTTTCAGCCTTACCACAGGCCCGAAATGACCATGGACAGAAAGCTCTGAAAACATGAGGCAAAATAAATCTTTTTTCCTTTCAGCAGATTTTCTCAGGCATCTTGTCACAGCGGAGGAAAGCTAGCACACCATTGAGGGGTTACAAGCTAATGTACTACACACCTTGTCTGTGGTAGCTCAGATCAGCCCCTCCACAGCAACTATTGCCTGTTTTGTTACCACAAGTCTGGTGCTATCTTGGCCACAACCTCGCACAGCCTTGGTCACATCACTACCATGGTGGGGGACGTCTGGTTGCAGTGATAGCCACGTCCATGGTGCCTCTCTAGGAAGCTTGTGTCCTTCTGCTGGTGCCTAGTTACTCATGTTCCTCTGCTGGACACTACTCAGCCTGCACACATGCCCGGGGTCAGGAAAAATAAATGTGGATCAACTGGCCAGCTTGCTTCGGAAAGGTTTTTGCAGCACTCTACATACCTTATTTCTTCCTTCCTTCTTTCCTTCCTTTCTGTCTTCCTTTCTCTCTCTTGCAGGTGATTGAACCCAGGGCCTTTACACTGAGCTACATACGCAGTGCTTTTTAAACATTTTATTTTGAGACATTGTAGTTGCCCCCGCGGTGCTCCTGCCTCAGCTTCCTCGAGTGCCAGGATTACAGGTGTGCACTGTCATGCTTCCTTCGAACTCACTGGCCTTATCAGAGCTGTGTGACAGGGACCTCCTCTGACGCCTTGACCTGAGATCCAGCAGAGTAAACCCTGAGCAGTGCAGAGGGGAAGCCTGGGGCGAGGGGACAGCTACGCTGAGCACCAGGTGTCTCCACGGCAGAGGTGGGCCAGCCTGGTGTTACCTCTGATCTTTCAAAGGATGGCAGCAATTCGCTCTCCTGCTCCTGCTCTCCTGTCCTGCCTCAGGGCCGCTCCCACTCCCTCAGGCCTTCAGCCAAGGGCCTCCCCAGGCCGGGCTGCCTGATATGACGTCACGCTCCCACAGAGGTGCCGCGGTCCTGCTGCTCCGCAGGGACCTGATGAAGAGTACAGGTTCTGAGTGGAGCCCGGGAGGCCCTGGCCAAGCCTGCCTGCTGGGTGTGTCCCATAAGCAAGGGTTCATTCATGGGCACAAAGGCCAAGCTGTGCCCTTGCACAAACGGGGCACTGTTTTTTAATCTGTCAGTCTAGAATCTCAGCAGCAGGCCTCTATAAAATATGCCAGAAGCATCCTCTCCAGCCTCGAGGTCAGCCTCTTGGTATTTATCATCATCATTATTTTCCACATTGTGTGGTTTATTTTCTCATCCTTTTTGGTGTCTGTCTTTCCTACTAACAGGTAAACCGCATTGGTTTCAATCAGTGTTATTTCTTGGGCTGGAGAACAATACCTGATATGAGGTATAATCAAAACATGCAGGAACTGTTTGAATAAAAACTTAGCATTTACTACAGTAAAAGACACTTTCCCATTCATCTCCCTCATGATACTCCCTCTTGCTCTGAACACACTAATCCCACCATCCTTGCCACTTTCTGCAGTGGGTCTGAAAGTCCTCTTTTGCGTGTGTCTTTATGGGGTACGACTAAAGCCTGGTCAACGCTGCTGCCAAGCGGCATCCGTGGAGAGGCAGGCTTGGAAAACATTACAGACACGGCACTGTGAGACTAAAGACACTCACAGCTAAAGACACTCACAAAACAGGACTGACCGAACCGCTTCAGAGCTGCGCTGACAGTGGGAGGAGCGCGCCTGCGCTGGGATGACGGGACGTGTTCTGAGGGGACTCAGGGGAGGGTTCTCTAGACTGTAACACATTTTAAAAAGTTAAACATTCACTCCATATTTCATCACATCTTGAGCAGTAGTAGGTACCTGATAATATTTGTTGAATAAATTATGAGGGAATAGACGGAAGGAAAAAGGAAAGGAAGAAAAAGGAAGGAAAGAGATGGAGGAGAGGAGGGGAATCCATTTGCAGGCTATTTTCGTTACATATGAGAGAGAGAGAGAGGAGAGAACTTAGTGCAAGCACGGTGGCAGAGGAGCGGAGCGCTGGGCGGTGCCTCTCCCACTTTAGGAGTCTAAATTCCCAAACTCTTTTTGGATAGCATTTCTCCTGGGCTTTGCTCCTGTCATTTCCACCTTTTAGTCCCTGACTAGCAGGGACCAGTTTTAAACTCTTTTAAACACCTATTCTTAGCATTCCAGTCTCCATTACTCTCCTATGAAATTTCAGTTAAGTCTCTCCAGCTTCCATCACTTCAGTATCGCTGTGCGGTTGTCTCAGGACACGGCAGGGGGAAGCTCGGCCTCCGTGGCAGGTCCGCGCACAGAGGGCCTGGGGGTGCCCCTCAGCGGCCTGCCTCGGGAAGGGGCTGAGCTGTGAGCCCTGGGCTCCGGATCAGGAGAAGGCAGTGCAGGCAGGAAGCGTCCACCCGGCTTCTCTCCCCACACAGTGAGAACCGAGAATCCAGCAGCTAGGGCTGCCACCAGTCGGCAGAGAAAAAGCCCAGAGGTCTCCTCCTTCCGAGAGAAGCCCATTCTGACCCGGAGCCAGCTCCTTCAGCACGGTCGTTGCACCCGTGCCCGGGAGCGGTGGGCTCGTCTGATTAGGGCCAGTTGGAAGGCACTGTGCAGCTCAGCGGCTCCCGTGCACTGAGCGTGGTGGGGCCATTGCCCTGAGGGGAAGGCCGCAGGGCCCCTGGCTCCAGGGACAGCTCTGCAGACGTGACTGTCATCTCCACTCAAAGGCCAAGCCTCCAAGGGGAAGGAAGTCATTAAACATGAGAATTAAAAACAGTCCATCGCTGCCCAGAAAAGAACTGCTCCCCCATATACGTGTGCGTATGATGTGTGTGTAATTTTCCTAAATCTGTCATCACTTTTCCTCCAATATAATTTTTTTTTAAGATAAAGGATGAAAACTTTGGTGATGAAAGCTGTTTTTTCTCTTTGTGGTGTTCAGGTGGAAGCGGGTTCTGTGGCTGGGAGGCTCTGGGTAGATTTTCTGTTTACATGGGGAGGGGCCTGGGAACAGCTGGGGCATACCCAGATTAATAATACATTATAAATAAATAAAACAGAGAGTGCGACAGCAATTACCTTCTACTAGAAAGGAGCTCTGTACTTGCTAATTGGTTCATAAAGACTTAGACCAGGCTATTTTTATCCTTTCTGAGTAAGGTGGGAGAATTTTGTCTGGTTCTTTAAATCATAGGTTTTAAATTCCTGACTGAGCCAAGTGTGGTGGCACAGGGAGGCTGAGGCAGGAGGACTGCACGTTTAAGCCCAAACTGATAATACAGAATTGAGTGAACGCCTGTGTTCTCCCTAGTTTTTTTTTTTAAGTACTAGGGTTGTAGTTCAGTGTGTAGGGTTAGTCCCCAATACTACAAAAAATTAATAAATTCCCGAGGCAGTCCTCAAAAGGAGCACCGGGAAACCTGTGCTCCAAGGTGATGCTCATCAAGACAGAAGCTGCCCCTCCAGCTCTCAGTGCAGAGGGGCAGAATCTGGATGCCAAGGTGCCCTCTGCACTTCAGAGAGCAGAGGCCCCGAGGCCAGGGCAGCTGCACTGCCTGAACCCCCGTCATCGGATGCAGACCACATTTGGACTAATTGGTGCTCCTGGGCCAACCCATTTTGGATGAGTCTTCTGATGTTTGAAAGCATCTCAAAAGCCTCTCCTGTCAATGACTTTCAAGGACCCTTGCAGAGAGAGATTAGTCTCTTAACTCTAATAGGAGCGGGCTCTGGGCCAGGTCCGCAACCTTTCTGCTTCCCATTCTGAATCCCCTGTCTCACTTTCATTTTACTTCCTTCTGACTCCTTTACAGTAAAGAAAAAGATTTTAAAAATAGGAAAACTTAACCAGGAGGAGGAAAATGAAGAAGGGAATCAACTCATTTGCCACAATCAAAAGGTTTATAATTTAAAAAATGATTTCAGATGTGCACAAATGTAGTAACTTACAAATGTATCAAAATAAGTGGAAAAGTTCTAAGGTTGCAAACTAGAAATTTCATAAAAACTTGCTTGGAAAGGGCAGACCTATTTCTTTTGGTGAACGCAATAATAATTGTTAGAAGGTTTCTACTAAGTGTCAAACAAATTTTAGAGGGACTAATTCATTTGCTCCTCAGGAAGCCCTTCACAGTAAGTGTTACTCTTTCCATTCTATGAAGAAGAAAGCTGAGACTCAAATATTAATTTACTCAGCTGTTAGACAGTAAGGCAGTTTTAACCTAGGATGACTCATCTCCAAAGTACATACCCTTTTCTTTTTCCTGGATGTCATTTTGATATATCTGTTAGTGCCAATAATAATAATTCCGAAAATGTTTGAGAAACTTGGAATCACACTTATCTATACATTTATTTTCCTGTGTGTGTGGTTTATAGATCGAAGCCAGGGAGGGGTTTGTGGATGTCAGCCATGCACTCAACTACTGAGCTACATCCCCAGCCCTTTTTGTTTTCTATTTTCAGATAGCCTCACTAAATTGCCCTTAAATTGTGATGCTCCTGCCTCAGACTCCTGAGTAGCTGGGATTACAGGTTTTCTAAGGCCAAACATTTCATATTTTTAAAATCTTTCTGAATGGCAGCATTATCCAGTGTGGTTTCTGGCATGAGATAAATATTATATCTCTCTCCATCCAACTTAGTAATCACTGGATGCACGTGAATACTGAACATGTGTTTCATGTGACTGAGACTCTAAGTTCTTAATCTCATTTAATTTTAATTCATTAACTAATAATTATTCTTTAATTTCAATTTAAGTAACCACATGAGGTATGACTATCATATTAGGCAGCCCAATACTGCATATTTATAATCACAATGCTTAAAGACAAGTGAAGAAAGAGAAAACTGTAATGTATACATCATGCCAAAGTGAATCTTCTCCTTAGTGACAGGGACGGAGTTCCTGGGTGATGCAGGGGCCTCATATAGTTGTGGGCACCCGTGGGCACGTGGGCAGTGATGAGAGGTGGCTGTCCTAGCGAGGGCCGCTCAGCGTGGCTGTCCACGGCATCCAGGCTACAGTCTACTTTTCATGTCTGTCTTTACATCTCATGCTTGCAGTTCTCACAGATACAAGAAGTTTATTTATGACAGAGATTTTTCTTGCTTTTCTTAAATTTAATTTTTCCTTCAATTATTGCATCTTCATTATGCAGAATAATGGGGGATTTTGTTTTGGCATATTGGTACATGTGTGTTACATACTTTATTTTCACACTTCTCATGAACCACCTACCCCAGCTGCCCCCACTATTTTTTTTTTTGACTGTGTATGTCTGTGTGTGTGTGAGCGTGTGTGTGTGTGTGTGTGTGTGTGTGTGGTTGTGTGTATCTTTCTGGGAGATTTTTTGTTGTATTCTGAACATATCATCCTGATCATGTTCAATTAGCCCTCTAAACGAAATCTCTCAGAAGCACTGTGCTTTTTCCTTTTGGTTGTTCTTTATTCTGCAGTATGTGACAATGTGGGGAGTATGACAGGTTCTTAGCAGCAGCACGGTCACTCAGAGCAGTGACAGTGCCTTAGTGCCTTGGTGGGGGGTTGCTCTGGACCCACCCTGCTCACTCCATCGCCACCGCCCCTCAGGTGCTGGAGTCATGACTGCCAGGGGCTCCACATGCCCCTCCTCTGTGATGCTAGTGGAGGGAGTGACACTTCAGTTCATACCTAGCTAAAACAAGTGGCCCTCCCTGAGGCGAGTGGGCTTCAACCAATCAGTTGAAGACCAACTAGAACAAAAAGGCTGAAGCAGGGGCAAACCTGTGTTCCTGTTGAGTCTGACACCGGCCTTTTTGAGGCTGGAGCTTGCTGACTTTGGACTGCAGCTTATGACATCAGTTCTCCTGGCTCTCAGGCCTTGGACTCATCTCAGGCTATGCCACTGGCTGGTGAACTTCAGCTTGCAGACTAAGGATCTTGGAACTTAGTGGTACAACTGTGTGACTCCTTAGAATAAATCTCTATCTATCTGTCATCTGTTATTCATTTGCCTGCCTATCTGTCCATCTATCTACCTGCCTATCTGCCTGTCTATCATCTACCTAACCATCTATTTCTCCTACTGATTCTGTTTCATTGCCAAACCAATCCCAGAAGGTAACTTAACACAAAGTGATTGTTTGCAACTTAGACAAGAAGGAGAAAGAAAAAGGTAGGGTGCAAGAGTAAGCTGGTTACAAAATATGAAGTTATGATTACCATTTCTTGTTTTTTAAGCTGCTAAACAGATAAATAAAGAAAGCTTGCCAGAAGGAAGGAAGCGTGTCTTTCCCACGTTGGCTCTGATCCCAGGGGGTGTTAGACAAGAACAAAGCCTCTCATTTAGAGCTTGTCTAATGAGTTTGTGGAAAGCAGAGTTTCCATGTATTCATTCATAATGAGAAGTAAAACCATCAAGTAGACTGGATACTCATGTTTGCCCCTCAGTTTGTTATTGTCCCCAGGCAAATTATAGGGGAAATCAAATTCTCATCACAGGAGCAAGGGGGATGGCATTAAGTCCTGGAGTCACTGACCCTGGGCAGCCTGACTTCCTCTTCTCCATAGGACATGCCTCAGAAGGGTTCTTCTGGCTTTCTTTTATCTGTACATCTTCTTTATAAAGAGACACCAGCCAAGAGATAGCTAAGGTTCAATAAGTCTTTTCTTACAATAGCTAGGTCGGACATAATTTAGCCTTCATGGATCAGATGACTGCCACCACTCCACTCTGCCCTTTGAAGGCAACAATCAGTCACAGCTACTAGGTAATAAATGGGCTGGCTGTGTCCCAGTAAAACTTTATTTATAAAACAATCCAAGAACAACATTTAGTTTTCAGACCATAGCTTTCCCACTTCTAATCTACATTTTCATCTAAAATGGCTGGAGTAGAGCATGCACTTTATTAGTAAGAAACAACTTTATTTGATTGTTCAACCATCTACAAAGGCTTGCCTTCTTAGCTTTTGTTCAGTCTGGATAAGTTTCGGAGGAATTTCTCAGTATGGTTGCTAATGTTTGCAATATGTGGAAAGAGGAGCGAATTACCTGGTGGCCAGTGTGAACAGCACATCTACCCTCTCGAGGTAGATTAGTGCTCCAGCACCCTGCCTCACCAGACCTGCCGTAATCATGGTCACCAGAGTGGGTGAGATAGATGTTCACAGCAGAATGAGGCCAGGTCAAGAGCTGGAAGTGATCCACACACCTGCAGAAGAGCAGAACACCCTGTAAGTGGGGACAGCAAACTGTCCACAGCCATCTACGCCACGAGGTGCACCTCACCCACGTGATGTGGCTGGCAGAAAGAGCTGTGGCTTGGTTTCCTTTTCAGAATCTGAGGAACTCATTGTTGCTGCTGAAGACACATGTGAGGCTTCCCTTGGAATAGGGCTTGTGAGGGACTAAGAAGGCAGAGGGGACTCTTGGGGTGCTGATTCCACAGGCAAGTTTGTGCTCCCTGGGAGTAAATTTAGTCTCTTAGAAACTTAGAGGGACCTGGTGGCTGTACCTGTGATCCTAGTGCTCTAGGAGTCTGAGTGGGAGGGCCTCATGAATCCTCCTCCTTAGTAGCTCATTGAGACCCTCTCTCAAAATAAATAAAAAATTTAAGAAAAGGCTGAGCATGAAGCTCAGTGTGAAGACCCTGAGTCCAGCCCCCAGTACTACACACACAACTCATACTGGCCATAGTAACAATGCCCTCTGTGCACCAGCAGCCGTGCACCAAACCTTGAGCACTGTCTGCGCTTCATCCACCCCATCCTCACAGATCCCCTCCAGTGTGGCCTCTCAGCCCTGATCTGTAGAAGACAGGCTCAGAGAGGTCAAGAAACCTGCTCAGAGTCACACAGACAGTGAATGGCTGGGCTGTAATCGGCCCTCCTGCTATTCTGTAATTACGTGGAGAACAACAGCCAGTTTAAAGAAATCAGGCTATGGGTGGCCATACTAGTGATATGAGACTATGGAGAGAGAGAACTTCTGGAGGGGAGGAGAGGAGCCTCTTCTGGCTCTAAAGCAGGAGGTGACAGGGCCCTGGGTGCTCAAGGGGGTATATTCTAAATGCTTCCTCCAGACAAGCGGACCGGGAGCAGAAAGGTTCCGCTGCACCAGTCTCGGTTTCTGCTGCCAAATCGAGCCCAGCTCAAGCCTGGCACATGGTCAGTGTGATCAATGATGAAAGGACAACGGGTTCCAGAGTGAACCGGGGCCTCAGATACCACGTCGGAGTCCAAGTGGAGGGAAAACTCAGAGCTCTGCACTGAGTGACTCACTTGGGGTGACCAGAGCCCCATCATCCAGCTTCTTTCCACCTACTTAGTTTATTTTCTCCTCCTACAAACTCTGTGTGTGTGTGTGGGGGGGGGGTACTGGAGGTTGATCCTAGGACCTTTGCACTTTGTTACATCCAAGTCCTTTTAAAATTTTGCAACAGAATCTTGCTAAGTTGCCCTGGGCTAAGTTCCAGTTTGGACTCCTCCTGTCTCATCTTCTGGGGATTATAGCCACGTGCCACTGTATCAGCTTTCCTGTGAACGCTTATCAAAGAATCGCAATTATAAGCCCATAGCAGGCACTACCACAGCTTATTGGTAGAAATCATGGTCTCTGCATAACCCAGCTCATGTGCAAGTCTGTAAAATTACTTCTGTGCCCTTAAACAGAAATAAAAGAGTCTATGATCCAAGCAACAAATATTGCAAAAATTAGGAACTTTCACACAAAGCCTGTTTGCAGCACAGTCCATGGAGTGTGAGAATTTGCAGCATTTATCTGAGTCCCTGGAGGTATCAATAAACTTTTATATGAGGTGCAGATGCTAGAAAATATACACTATAACATTTTATGTTTTATTTAGCTTTAGTGCATAAACTCCCCGAGCCCCGCCGAGTCCTGGAGGGCTGTGGCTTCCGGCACTTAGGGATCCTCAGACATTCATCTTCCAGGGTGATGCTTTCTCTCTTTATTGTGGGATTGGTTACTTGTGGCTTTGGGGAGTTCATGATTGCTGTTTTCAAAGCATTTTTTGTAGAGTGTAGTGAGGTAAAAATTACACAGAATATAATCATTTTTGAAAGAAGAAATGAGTCATCTATCTTTTCCATCACTGATGTGCATGGGCATCCATTGCTTCAGTCTTGTCTGAGTACCTTCTCTGCTGAACTGATTTTATTTATGTATGTGAATACCTGAAAAAGATAGCTATTGGGGCTGTGAATTGTGCCTGCCAGAGAGATTGATAGTCATAAAGATGGTCCTTTAGGGAGCTGGGTTCTGCTTTAACCATCCCTGTAATGTTCCCTATTTCAGGGTTTCATGGGTGTTATAAAATTTGTACACTCACATTCATGAAGTCCACATGGCTCCAAGCAGGCAACACTGGACATCTTTCATGGCATTTGGTCCCTACAGGGGCTCCATTGCCATGTCCCAGGGGTTGTCGCATCAACCTCTAAGGAGGAAGGTGTTGTGAACTCCGGACTCAAGGTGAGATGGTGGGTCCTACAAAAGGTGATGGAGTTGACCCCAAGGGAAATGACAGTCCCTTTCTACAGCAGACCAGGAGGTAGCAGAGTGGCATGGCAGGGTGTGCAGGAAAGAGGAAAGGTCCCATCACAGCAACCACCACTCATGACCACTTCAGTCTGGCAGGAAGTAGGGAATAGAGCTACTCTACATCCAAGCGTAAAGGCATTGGGCTATGCACCAGAATCTGGAATCAGCTTCTGTCAGTTCAAAGGAGATCACTGTTAAGTTTTCAGGAATTCTGTGGACCCTGTTGTCATCCACAACCATTACCAATCTTGTGGATGGAGAACTTCAAGCCTGCTCTATATTGTGTTTCCACTGAACTCGAGGCAGGCAAGGTACCAACTAACCAACCAACCTGATCATAAATGAAGCTGATGCCCTGGGAGAGAGAGTAAGCACAGAGAGGGGGAAGGAGGGAGAGAGAGAGGGGGGAAAGGGGACGGCGGGATGGGGCGGGGGTGTAGGAGAGCGATTGAGGGGGAGAGGTCCAGGGAGAATTATCAGACCTGACCTGCAGTACGAGCCCTAGTAAAAGTATGTACCTCCACAGCTATACTAAACTACAAAAATAGTGTGGGGTTTTACTCCAAAAGTGATTCCTTCACAACAATCCAGAGTAAGAGAAGAAACCCAGCACAGTGCCTGCTACATAAACAGAGACTTAGGCTCCCCGTAGGAAGAAGTTGTTTAAGCAGGAGCCACAGAACAACTTCACTTCAGTGTTCCTCACGTTACTCTCTCATGGTGCCTGCGTGAGAGACAGCTACAAGAGACAGCCATGGACAGAGCGCAGGCTAGACAAGCCCACTGAGAAGTTTAAGCTTGTGTTGGGAAGGACACAAGCTCTGTCCCTTAGAGTGAGAAGCTAGGCCTAATGAGGATGCTTTCTGTACAGGAGGCTGGGGTCTGAAAGCACTGACATTAAATCCAAGAGTCGGTCTGAGTCCTTGTCCTCCGGTCTACATCCAGAAGACACCAAAGCACTGATTACTTTTTCCATCTTCTAGTGTGAGCAAGGACGTACCTTGACATGAATAGTTGCCACAGGTTGGGGTGTACAGACAGAGGAGAGCCCCTGAATCAGAAAGAGAATCCAAAAAAACCACAGGCCATAAAGTGAGGCAAAGACTATGTTGACTTGCTGGATGGCAAATCTTAGACAGAAACCACTTATTCAAAAACATAGAGGGTTTTTTTTCTCTTTTTAACTTTTTCCTTTCCCCTCCTTTATTTTGCTCTGTTTTTTCTTCTATCTTTTTGTTTGTTTTTCTTTCTGTTACTGTTATCTAATAGTATAACCTTTAAACTTTTCACAAAGCTTAAGTAGCAGCTTCACTTTATGTTATTAGTGTTTATTACTATTCTACTGTTAGTAGGTAAAGCTGCCTCATTTAGTAGATATTTACTTTAGGTGAATATTTGGTTTGTTTTAGTGTTTATAGTATAATTCTAGATCTCTTGTCTATGATTAAGGGTTATATTATTGGTTCTTAGGGTAGGTCAATATTCAGCTTGTCTTTCATGTTATTATTGTTGTTGATTTTATTGCTATAGCCAAGTATTGGTGACCAATTAATAAGAGATACCTTAAAAACAACAAAATAATGTGAAAAATGAATCTAGCAGCTGTTAGATGATGCTGAGGATACTAATATAAGATTAATTGAAATTAATGAAGAATTGGAAGGCAGCACAAATGGTATAAAAACTTGTTTTTTGAAATAATAGCAGAAAAAGTTTCCAAATACAAGAAAACAATTTAATATATAAATAAGAAAGGCATATAGAACCTCAAATAGCCATGATCCTAAAAGAACATCTCTACAATACACCATAGTCAAAATTCCAGATGTCCAATGTGAACAGAATCTTAAAACCTACTAGAAGAAAACAATGAATCACTTAGAAATAAACAGACCTATTAGAATTACAATAGAGTACTTGATACTAACCTTAAAAGAGAACTTGGAGTAAAATATTTTAAGCCCTAAAAGAAAACAGTTTCCAACACTGACTGATATATTCTGCAAAACTATATTTCAAAATTGATGGTAAAAATTAATGGTATTTCATGGTGAGAGCATCAAAACTTCTCATGAATATCCTAGAAAGACACACTGTACTAAAAATGCAAAAAGGCCCATTAAAATTAATACACCAGGTAGGGTAAACAGTTCAGTAGAAGGGAAAGAGACTCTGCAGCAGAAAAATAAACAATAAAAAGACTGCCACCATCTCAGTTCCCCGATTAAAGGCTACAGACTGACAGAATGGATCAAGAAACAAAATCCCCCAGTGTGCTATATACACAAAATATATTCTAGACTAAACATCAAATGATGGAAAACATTATTCCATGCAACTGGAACCCCAAAGAAAGGGCTGTACTGTATTAAGACAAAGTAGACTTCAAACCAAAACTGACTATCAGAAGCATATGAGGTCATATTGGTTAAGGGAACAATTCAACATGAAGAGATAATTATTAACATATATATACACACACAAAACAACAGTGCACCCCACATAAAACAGGCACTACTGGATATAAAAGATCAAATAAACACAATTATCATAGGGGATTTCACTGTCACAAATAGATCAACTAGGCAAAAAAAATCAATAATAAAATATAGGAGCTGAACCAAACCTTTGAACAAATGAAATTAATAGACATCTACAGAGTGTTCTACCTAGGAATAACAGAGTACACATTCATCTCAACAGCACATGGAACGTGCTACACTATAGTAGATCATACTCTAGCCGATACAGCATGCTTAAGTACATACAAAAGAACTCAAATTATAATGTGCATCTTATCAGACTACAGCAAAATGAAACTAAAACTCAATGGCAAAATAATCTCAGAAATTATGCAAATGGATGCAAATTAAACAACACACCCTTATGGATGAGTCACAGAAGAAATTGAGGAAGTAATAAGACAGGTTTTAGAATTAAATGATAATGCCAGTACAACGCACTAGAACTTATGGGACACAATGAAAGCAGTCCTAAGAGATGAGTTTATAGTTTTGAATGCCTGACAGAGCCAGGTCAAATGAACAACTTGATGATGAACCTCAGGATCTTTGAAGAACAAACCAAACCCAAAAGTAATGCAAGTAAGGAAACTACAGAGATCAGAGCAGAAGTCAATGAGGTGAATGGACAAACACACACATATGCACACACACAAGAATCAATGAATCCAAGAGCTAGTTCTTCAAAATAGTGAAATGGAAAACTTGTAGCCAATCTTACCCCCAAAAAAGGAAAGGCCCAAACTAATGTAATTACAAAGGAAAAAGATGAAATCACAATGGATGGTGTCAAAATCTAAAAATATATTACCAACTGTTTGACCAACTTGTATAGTAATAAACTGGAGAATTTAAAAAATGAATACATTCCTAAACACACACGAGTTACTAAAACTAAATGAGGAAGACATAAAACCTCTAAAAAATTCAATAACAGGTGATGTAATTGATGTAATGATAAAAACCTAAAAACTAAGAAAAGTTTAGGTCCAGGTGAATTCAATGCTGAATTCTATAAGAACTTCAAGGAGGATCTAACACTAATACTACTCAGACTCTAATGAAAATGAAAAAAGGAAATCTTCTCAAAGCCTTCCTAGAAGCTACCCTTAGCCTGAGGTCAAAAGCACACAAGCACTCAACTATTGAAGAGCTATAGGCACTAGATTTAATGGACAAGTCCTCCACAAGATGTTAGCAAACAGAAAAAAAAAATCATTGAAAAGATCATACATTAGAACCAAGTAGACTTCATCTCAGGGATATTCAACATACACAAATCAGTAAATGTACTACGACATCTCATAAAGAGAAGCAAAGACAAAAGAATCATGGGATCATTTCAATTGGCATTCAAAAGTTTTTGACAAAATCCAAAATTCTTCCATGACAAAAAGAACCTCTAAAGAAAATCACAGCAGAACCACATTTAAATCTCATAAAAGCCACTTCTAACAAACAAATGACTAATATCGTATTAAATGAGGAGAAACTAAAAGCTTTCTTTCTAAAATCAGAAGCAAGACAAGGATGCCACCATCACCACTTAGTTCAACATAGTACTCAAAACATTAGCCAGAGCAGTCAGGCAATAGAAAGAAATAAAACAATGTGTACAGAAAAGAAGTCAAGTTATTTTTATTTGCAGGTGACATGCCCCTCTACAAAGAACCAAAAGATTCCATCAAAATTCTTCTAGGACTAATAACCAGATTCAGCAATGCAGCAGTACAAAAAATTAACATGCCAAAGTACTAGCGCTTCTGTACACTAGTAATGGACACACTGAGACAGATGTTAGGAAAATAATGTCATTCACAAGAGCATGAAGAAAAAGTAAACACTGAGGAAGTAAATACCTCTACAAAATACTACAGTATTCTGAAATGGAGACGGAGAGGACATCAGATGATGGAAATATATCCCCTGTGCCTGGAAGAATCATTAAAATCCAAATGGCTGCTCTTCCAAAACTGATACACAGGTTTAATACCAATCAAAATGCCAATAGCATAACTCATAGAACTAGGTAAAACATTCTAAAATTTATTTGGAACCAAAAGAGACCCGGAATAACACAAATAATCCTGAGTAAAAAGAGCAAAGCAGGAGGCCTCTCTGCAGGTGTCTATGAAATTATAGACACTTAAATCTGGGCTTTCATCCCAAGTAATATAGTGGAACATGTGTGAGGCCACACTGGGTGAGAATTGGTTCCTGAGTAAAGTGTGTGTGTGTGTGTGTGTGTGTGTGTGTGCATGTGCACATGCATGTGTGTGTTAGTGGTGATGGTGATTTCCCATAGCATTCTGTAATCTTTTGGTGTGATTCCAGGTAATTCCAAGAAAAATAAATGACCCAACTTTAGCAGATTTTACTTTGAGGAAAAAATACGGCCTCCTAACATATCCCCTAAATGAAGATGGAAAAATAGTATAAACATGCAGGAAATTACGTGTACAAAAAATAGGAAAGAGTCTACAGGAAGGAACAGAAATAAAATTTTAGGGTTTTGATTAAACAAGGCACTAAGGAAATAAACCACCAAAGTTAAACTACAGTCTTCAAGTAATCGTCAAAAGAAATCCAGATGTGAGGATAGATTTGGGCAAGCCATCTCTCTACCAT